>CM045759.1:195984809-196184809 GCA_025200525.1 Camellia lanceoleosa | reverse complement strand
GTCTCAAGTTGTGTTGGTGACACACTATATGAGTTGTCAATCTTTGGCAAACCAAATAGTAAAAAATTAACTCCAAAAATACAAGACAATGTTATACTAAACCACAAGAAAAATTTATCAATTCAAACTAAATACAAATTGATGGCTTATCCAATAAAGGCTTGAGAAAGAATGATTTATTCTTTTCTAGCTTCTTGCTTGTTGCTCAATCTCAAGCATTTCTACGGTTGTCAATGACCTACAAAAACAAAAATCAATTAAATATATGTTAATAAATGAACTATTTTTAGTTATTGAAGCGAACACTAGTCATTGAGACTTGTATGGCCACTTACATTATTTGCAGATACCATCTTCAAATTGCATCCACATCATGCAATGTAACATATACTGCTTCTGTGTCGGACCATATGATTGCACTAGTCATAAGGTAAAAAAAATGTTGATTAACACGTCATAGCTTGATAACAAGAAAATCGTTGTTTGATAAAATTAAAATGGTCTTACTCGTGGTTTCTAAATTGTAAATCTTGTTCAAGAGATACTTATCATTCTCATCAAGCAATTTGCATATTGCGCCTTATCTCGAAACAAAACCTTTCAACTGGCTTTTGGTTGGCTTAGAGGCAAGTTGCCAACACAAATCACTTCAATTGCTTGTTTTGTGGTCTTTTTTTCTTTGCCTTTCTTGGCTCACATTCAAAATTAGACATCTTTTTTTTTTCCCCGCCTTTGATTTTGATTTTCTTCACCATGGATGTTTGCAATGGCTCTACTTAATTATAGGTATTTCTTTCAATATAGTTTGAATCCCAAAGTTTTGCTCTTGTTCTACTCCTTTTTAACATGTGGCATTTCTTTTTAGAAGCAAAACCTTGGGTAGCCGCATGAACTCGTGATTTTTCAACTGCTCAACTAACTGCTTATTTTCAGATTCGAGTACTTCAATCTCCTTTCTCGCTTCCATTTCTTTCTCGTGTTGCTCATCTTTTTCCATCATTTCTTTTGTTTTTACTTCTTGATCCTCTTCTATTTTTTGCATTGTTTCCTCATTTTATTCAGCTTCTTCAACCAACGCCCATATTCTCACTTTTTAGCCTCTTGTTTTCCTTTTGAAGATCAATGAAGTCCTTCAAAGGTTGATCATCTCCTAAAGCTTCACTTACATGATCTTTATCTTCGCCCAAATTTTCCATAGTCCAATGCATCTTCTTCCTCCAAATTTTCCTCCATGTCCAAGACATCTTCTTCATCATCATTGCAAATGAGTTCCATTTCTTCTCCTGAAATGGGCTTCACCATTGTGATTTATGTGCATTTAAAAAATAGAAAAAGAAAGAAGCCAACAATTAAGCAAACTTTAACCACTAGAGTAAAATTTTACTGCTTCAAAGTAAAAGTTTACTCTAATTTTAAGTAAACATTTATTCTGTTTCAAGAGTAAGTAAAAGTTTACTCGATTTAAAGTAAACTTTACTCGACTTAAAGTAAACTTTTACTGCTCAAGAGTAAGTAAAATTTTACTGACCAGAAGTAAAATTTTACTCGATTTAGAGTAAACTTTACTCGATTAAAGTAAATTTTACTGCTCAAGAGTAAGTAAAATTTTACTCGACCGTAAGTAAAAGTTTACTTTGATTTAAAGTAAAAGTTTACTCGATTTAAAGTAAACTTTACTCGCTCAAGAGTAAGTAAAATTTTACCGACCTAAGTAAACTTTTACTGTTTCAAGAGTAAGTAAAATTTTACTTTGTTTCAAAGTAAAGTTTACTCTAATTGTAAGTAAACTTTTACTGCTCAAGAGTAAGTAAAATTTTACTATGTTTCAAAGTAAAAGTTTATTCTCGACTATAAGTAAACTTTTACTGCTCAAGAGTAAAATTTTATTATGTAACTATAATTTTAAGCAAAGTGAATCAAGAAGGTCAATTTGGAAAGATGATAATCTTCAGTTTTAGTGATTGCAATAACCTCTTCATTAGCTTTTTCCTCAATGTTGATAAGTCCCATCAAAAGAGCCTTTGACACAAATTTTTTCCTTGAGGTTGAATGAGGGTAGTCCGCTTCACATAACCAAGATTATAAAATAAAAAATCTAAATTAGTTAATTTCTAAAGATAGATTGCATAATATTTCAAGTAGTTCAATTTACTTACCAAAAGAAGAAGTACACATCCAAAGGATATTTTCAGACTTTCTAATGAAGAATGGATTGAAGTAGTCAATGTGGATGCAATTGCAATGACTATGCATATGAATTCATCATTTCCAAATATTCTACAAGGGCTTATTAGCAAGGGCAATCCAACTGTTAGGACCAGCTTGTTGGTAATAGCAGTCGCCACAACAAATAGACACATTATTTGTGCAACATCTTCAACATCAACTCTCAAGTGCCTTCCAACGCATCTCCTAATGCCTCGCAAACTCTTTACGTATATTCTTGACATATTACTTAAACCTTTTCGCACAAAAGGTGATTCTTGTTTCTTCCCATATGACACATCTACTTTTTTCGCTCCCCGATTTTATCCCAAAAATCAAAGTAATGTCACCGTTCGTCTGTGATGTCACATGTTTTCCTCAAGCTTAAATCCTTTGCATGAAAGTCATAAGATTTGATCACATCTATGACATTACCGCCAACTTTCTTGAACTTCTTTAACACCACATCGCCTTTCTTCCAAAAACATTTAAACAAAGATCCCAAAAGGTGTTCTCTCAAGGGCAAGAATGTGTCTTTTAGTGAATCTTGTGTCGTGATTATGTTTATCAATGAAACAATATTTGACATATATTGTTTCATATAGTTCTCCTCTCCGTGCATCTATGTACAATATTCAACTTCAAGGACTTTTACTACTTTGCTTTTTTTTAGGACTTTCTTCTTTTGTATAACCGCTAGGAACTTCAAAAATCATCATCATCATCATCATCACCACATTTGCTTTTTGTAACAACCTTTTTAAAAACACTAAAAGTTTTCCTATATCAACAAAGGTAACATTTTACTTTAAACAACAATGTGACAAAACAAATAAGTACTAAAACAAAATGCATAAGCATTGTAATGAGACAAGAAAATTTTACTGCTTACAAAAAACTTTACTTTTATTGAAAGTAAAATTTTACTGATTCAAGTAAAATTTTACTCTTATTGAAGTAAAATTTTATTCTCAAAATTCATGAAGCAAGTGAATTTGAAAGCATTGAAATTGCAAGACCAAAACACTACGTAAATCAAAGCGTAATGAGCAAAGGCTAAAGTTAAAGTAAAATTTTACTTTGTAATAAGTAAAATTTTACTCTCATTATAACCAAGTGAATTTGAAAGCATTGAAATGGCAGGACCAAAAACACTACGTAAATCAAAGCGAATGAGAAAAGACTAGAGTTAAAGTAAAAATTTATTTTTGTAATAAGTAAAATTTTACTCTCATTATAAGTAAAATTTTACTTTGAAAAATTCATAGCAAGTGAATTTCAAAGCATTGAAATTGCAGACCAAAACACTACGTAAATCAAAGCGTAACGAGCAAAGACTAGAGTTAAAGTAAAATTTTACTCAGAATTCAAATACCTAAATTAATTTTCAAAATTTTTAAACCTTAACATTCTCACATGATTTAGTAATTTAAAGTATTTTAAGATAGTGATAAAATTTTTAGAACGTATGATCCTTAGTGCAACCAAAAATCCCAAATTTTACTCACCCAACGAATCTCATACACCACTCCCAAAATGAAACAAACCCGCATGCACTTCATAATATTGAAAACCAGCAGTAAAGAGGAAAAATACCAGAAAATGTGTGTCCAAGAGAGAGAGGAAAGCGTGAATGCCAAGTTTGATTCGAAAGCTAGCAATTAACCTCAGAACGCTGTTTCGTTTCAACCGATTTAAATCAGAATTTAAGTAGCTCCGTAAAGCGAGAGTAATGAGACTCGAGAAGGGTTTAAGAGAGAGAGTAAAGCGAATGTCGAGTTCGATTCGAGCGCAAACGACGGACCTGTAACGCTGCTAGGGTTTCAATCGACGAAATTGTAATGAAGTAGCTCCAAAGAGCGAGAGTAATGAGACTTAGAGAAGGGTTTCAATCGTTGTTAGGGTTTTCGAATGATGATATTCAGAGGAGAAAAGGGTTTTCAATCGATGAAACAGAGGAGGAGAGAAACTGCAATTGTTTCATATTTTCCCACTTATATGGATGGGCATTTACCAATTCATGTTATTTTTTAATTGAGGGCTTTTGGGGCCATTGTTTTCATCCGTGGGCTTCATACAAAATAGACCCTATGGAAGGGCTTTTTCACAAAAATTCTTTATAAAAGCTACCAAGTTGATTATTTTAGTTGGTTATTTAATTTTTAAGTTATTTTATCTTAGTTAAAATAGTCGTGGTTTGAGAAGTTTGTTGAATTTTTTTTTTTTTTGTAATTGATTTGATTGTTGTGAATAGGATTGCAAATGAGTCAAACTGCTCATAAATAAGTTCGCTTAATTTAGCCTCTACTTGACTCGCTTAGTAAATGAACTAAGCTCGAGCTTAAATAAACTCGCTCGTCAATCTCTACCATTTATATTGATTTAAATTATATAATAAATATATTATTTATATATTAAATAATAATAATAATATTTTTTATTAAAATATTTTTATTTAAATAATATTTAAAAGAATATTATCAAGCCAAACCAACCGAGCTCGAAGTTTTATTAATATTAACTAATCCAGCTTGAACTCCAACCTGCCATTAATCGAGCCGAAGTTCGAAGTTCAATAAATGAGCTCAAACTTAACAGAAGCTCGAACTTAGCAAAACTCGATTTGACTCGCTTTGTAGCTTTAGTTGTGTGAGAAAAATTAAAATGATTATAAGTTGAATGTAATATTTTATCTTGGGAATTTTTTAGGCCCCGATATTAAAATTTTATAGTATAAAGGACATTTAATATTTTCATAATGTCTAAGGTCCCTCAACATTGATCCAGAGAATTTCAAATTCCAGAGAAATTTCAACCCGTGAGAAATTTCAAATTTCGTGAGAAATTTTTCTCAAAGAAATTTATTTAAAGAAATTCGACTTCCAAAGAATTTCTCCGGGTTCAAGACTTTGAACATTCAAATTTCTTTTGGATCTCGACTAACATAAAAAATACTTAAACCTTTCACAACTTTTTCTGAACTAACATTCAAATTTCTCTGGATCTATGGATTAACATAAAAAACCCTCGAACCTTTAGCAAGTTTCTCTGGGCTAACATTCAGATTTCTCTGGACTAATATCAAATTTCTTTTGGATCTCTCGAACTAACATTCAAATTTCTCCGATCTCTGGACTAACATAAAAAACCCTTGAACCTTTCAAAAATTTCTCTTGACTAACATTCAAATTTCTCTGGACTAACATCAAATTTCTCTGGATCAACATTCAAATCCCTTTATCTATCCAGAGAAAATTGAACACTAAAATAGATTAAAAAGAAATGTATCGACTGCACAAAGTAGTATCACATACCCAAGAACATAAACTAAAATTGAACGGAGACGATGACATCGAACTCAAGCTCCATCAACATCATACGCGTACCGTAAACTACTCGAACTCTCGTGACTCACTCACATCTAAGACTCAAGTTGTAACTTCCACGTAGCTCACTCACGATCCGACCCATTCGTGACGTAAACACTCCCCATAAACAATCGATCAAAAGTTGTGACTTGTTCAGGAAAGCTTATATGCACATTTTGTCGCATGAATGTCTCGCGGGTCTGTGGAATTGCAGAGAAATGGTGATGATAGTAGAGGAAATGAGCCGATTCAAGAGAAAGGCGATCATGGTTGATCTAAAGGAGAGGTGCCGGCAAAGAATAAAGGAGGAGGTGATGACTACGACGGAGGTGAAGTGATGAGATCGGGAAAAAGAGATTGTGGTGGGATTGATTTGAAAATTTCTATGTGGTATATATGATTGTGGGGTGGGAGACCTTAAACATAATAAAATAATATTGTAGATCTCTTACATTATTAAATATGAAAAAGGAATCTAGACTAATTTTCCGCTTTTATCTTATTAATTATTTGAACTTATTTTATTTTTTAATTAATCATTTTAATCTATTTTATTTTTTAATTGGTTACTTTTAAGGCATCCCCGTACCAAACACTCCAAAGAGTAGCTTATATGAAGTTTGATAAGTGCTAGTAGGGTGTGGTGAATAGGAGAAAGTAAGTAGCCAAGAGAATATTGGGTTTCTACTTTTATCGAATTTATTGGGTAAATTACACTAATTTTTCGAGATTTATGTTTATTACAATTTTCTCTCATTTTTGAAAATTATATCTTCTCTCGAGGTTTAAAGTTTCATTAAAGATTCCCTCTCAACAATTATATTTTTTTTTAAATACCAATTTTGCCATCACTGAGTAAATTACATCAACACTCCTCACATTTTAGAAATTACAATCTATTCTCTAACGTTTAACATAGCATTACAGATGCCCCATTGGTTAGTATTAGTTGGAAAAATTCATTGAAAAATTAATTGGAAAAAAATTAATTGAAAATTTTTTGTTAGTAAAATTTTAAATTTCGAAAATCAACGTAAACTCATTTTTGAATTTATGTTTTTTCCTTAAATTTATAAACTGATACAACCATTTATAAACCAAAAAAATTATCAAACAAGTTTTTATGACAGTTTTTAAAATTTTTGTAAATATAAATTGAAAACTGAAAACAAAATAGTTACCAAATAGGTTTCAGATGGTAAAATGTCGAAAATTAACAAATAATTAAAATAAGTTACCAACGAAGAAATGACTTATCAAATGATTCTTAAGTTATGTATGGTTTGATTTTTAGAATTTTTTTTTAAAATTTAAAATTAATTTGTTTAAGAAATAAAAAATAAAACATTATTATTATTTTTATAGAATTCTTATCTTTCGAGTGGTTAGATATAATTTTTTACAAATTAAATTGAAACAGCCATACATATATATATAACCTGTCCAAAAGTTAAAATGATAATTATTTTTTATCCTTAAATGATAATTATTTTTTATTTTTTATTTCTTAACCAAATTAATTTTTAATTTTTTTAAAAAAAAATTCTAAAAATCAAACCATACATAACTTAAGAATCTTTTGACAAGTCATTTATTACATTGGTAACTTATTAAATTATTTTTTAGTTTTGCGACATTTTTACCATCTCGAGGCCTGCTTTGGTAACCATTTCGCTTTCGCCAATTTATATTTACAAATATTTAAAAAACTGTCATAAAAACTTGTTTGATAATTTTTTGGGTTTATAAATTGTTGTCTCAGTTTGTAAATTTGAGGAAAAAATATAAATTCAAAAAATGAGTTTACGTTGGTCTTTAAACGGAAATTTAAAAAATTTACGAGCAAATTTTTTTTTGAATTAATTTTTTTTTTCAATGAATTTTTTTTCCAACTAATATTAACCGAGGGGACAATTGGTGATGCTACTTTAAACCGTAGGGAGGGGATTGTAATTTCTAAAATGTAAGGGGTGTCAATGTAATTTATCCAGTGAGGGCAAAATTGGAATTTAAAAAAATTAAATTGCTGAGGGGGGAATCTGTAATGAAACTTTAAACCTCAAGGAGGGAGATGTAATTTTTAAAAAATGAAAAGAAATTATAATAAACATAAACGTCAGGAGTGTCAGTGTAATTTATCCAATTTTATTTTATTCAAAACCCTCCGCTTAGCTATGCATGTCTTGCAAATGAAATGCCAATCTTAGGGGGTTCCTCCTGTGAATGCCACAACATTTCCAAACCCCTGTTAAGTATTTTCTTTACCAGTTAAAAGTTCTTTTTAATTTGAGACAATTACAAATTAGGGAGAAATTAGGCAAATATTTACAAAATTATGGAGGTGTATGTGAGTTTATATTCCAGTACAAATAAGACCTACGCCTTATGTCCATTTCGCTAAAATTAAAAATTCATTTTTTATTATTTGTTTTTGTCTTTTCTCAATATTTTCAACTTTAAGCATTTATTATTACTTTTTAGGTATTAATTTTAGGGTCTAGCTTTAGTCCAGTCTATCATCAGACTCAATCGTATTGTTGGGCTCGTGAAAGCCCACCACGGGTCCTATTTTAAAAATCTGAACCATTAAATGTGTAGAACTCTTCGAGTACTATATGATTATAAAAATCACGTTGATCGGATATCGATACCTATGTGATCAAATCAGTTTTTTGTCAACCGTTAATTTATTCACCGTCCATTTTTTTATACAAAATTGATTTGATCACATAGCTATCGATATCCGATCAACGTAATTTTTTATGCATATAGTACTTGAAGAGTTCTACACATTGAACGGTTCAGATTTTCAAAACGAGACCCGTTGTGGGGCCCCACGGGCCCAACATCACGGTCCAGTCTGATGGTAGACTAGACCAAAGCCAGACCCTTAATTTTAATACTTTAAAAAGTTAGTCAAGCTTGAAAGAAATTCAATAAAAAATAAAATAAGTTGAAATTTGTAATAAAAAAGTACAACAATTGGATTATGATTTTTTGCGGCAAAATTTGTGTGCTTATCTTGTATTGTAATGGTGGTTTAAACCCTTAAATCATCCATTGTAAACCATCATTGTAACATAATTACAATCAAAATTATAAGCGTGGTTAAAGACATTGATTAATAATATTAAAATTAAATATACTTTATTTGTTTTCCACACTATCATGTACTGTGTATAAATATTTAAAATTTTTTTGTTAGTATTTTATTAACAAACCCTCCCTCCCCCAAAAAAAAATTTAAAATTTGTTATAAAAAATATAATCCTAAATATTGGATCAATTTCTGATTGATTTGTAAATGATGTGGTTTAGGGTTGGACAAACATTCATCTGATTTGTCAAAATCAAATAGCTCAAACCAATCTGTTACAAAATAGACTATTTCAATTGTTCGAACGCACAAATGTATGTGCTTTTTTCAATCCACTTAAGTTCAGATGTATGACGGATGGGAGACTACTAAGCTCAACTCGATTCACCAATACTTGTAAGAAAATGAAATTATACTTTTATGCTTTGTGTGTGAAAAACAAGTGCATTCTATTTAGTAATTCTATTTGTTATTTATGAAACATAAAAGTTGTGACTTTATTTTTATTAAAAAAAATTGAGCTCAAAATAATAAAAATTTATTGAAAAATATTTCAAAAAATTACCCACAATAGTAAAGCACAAATCATCAAACCAATTAACAGTTACTTGTCAACCTATATGACTCATGCAATCTGTATCAGCTAATTAAATAGACAAATGTAAACTGTTTTTTTAATCTATCTAAATTAGGATAGATGACAAACAAAAAACCAACAACCCAACCCAATTCGTGAGTATTCTATAAGTGTGGACATTGACTCGTTGATCCGACCTATCCAATTTTATTTTTTTAGTATTAGGAAGGCCTTTTTAGCCCATAGGATTGGGCTGGGCCAATATTTTTTGCCCGAAATATTAATGGGTTGGATTTTGAATTTATACTTTCAACCTGACTTGACTTGGCCCGCTATTAGATTAATTTATTATTTATTTATTTATAATATATTAAAATATAGGAGATGCACCAATAAATCCCAAATTAACAACTTATACAATCGCTTAGTCCTAAAAGTTTTCTTATAGACTAAATGGTCCCATTATAGGAAATTGACCATAGAGGGCATATACATCAAACATCATCATCATCATCAAAACAACATCATCACCATCAAAACAATATCAAACATCACAACGCTATTATCAAAATAACATCAAACATCATCATCAAAACAACATCAAACATCACAACATCATCATCAAACAAAGATCAAACATCATCATCAAAACAACATCAAACATCACATCATCAACAACACAACATCGTAACATCAAACATCGTGAAATCATCAAACATAAGAACATCACAACATCATCAAACATCCACAAACAAAGAAGAAACACCCACAAACAAAGATGAATCACTGATGATGATGATGATGATGTTGCTAATCACAATATACACTTTATTACAAAAAGGGTAACCACAAACACCCAAAATTACAACATGAACACACATTACTATTAAATGGATAATTGATGTCAAATCACAACCTAGATGTCAAAAAATACGTAACAAAATAGGGCATTTTCTACCCACACACACATGGCCATCAACACAATAAAACAATATTTTTCCTAGATTTCATGACACATTAACATCAAGTTCCACATTCCATTCATTACCAATAAAACTACCTTTTTTAAAATTTAACCCACAATAACATCCATTCAATGTTACACAAAGTGCTAATTGGAAAAATATGCCAAGAAAAAATGAACCCTAACCTCACATTACAACATGAACACACATTACTATTGAATGGATAATTGATGTCAAAATCACAACCTGTATGTCAAAAATACCGTAACAAAATAAGGCATTTTCTACCCTCACACACATGGCCATCAAGACAACACGATCTCGGCGGATCGATCTTGGGTCTTAGAGATCCGGACGCGTTTCATCGTGACATTGAGGAGAGGACTGACGCCAGGCTTAATCGCCCTCGATCGTGCTTGATCGTCCGCGATTCCAAGCTACCCACTTCTCCACTTCAACGCCTTCGCTTGGAGTTTTCAACAGGATCTTCTTCGACGAAGACATCTCATTTCCTCAAACCAAGACCTACCCTATCTTTGCTTCGACTCAGCCTTGCCAACCACAACAAAGCAAACAGAGTGATGATGACTGTTTGGGTGCCATTAGAGAGTCTAGAGAGAGAAAACTAGGGTTTCAAAATCGAGATGAGAGAGATTGATTCGGATGTTGATGTTGATAATGTTGTTCAATGGTGGGTAAAAATGTACTTGGAAATAATCAAAATTAAATTAATAACATTACCAAAATAAAATGGTACTAAATGGTGCATAAGAAAACTTTTAGGACTAAACGGTTCAACTTTTCAAAAAATAGGATTTATGGGTAAATTTTCCTAAAATGTATATAAGTATATTTTTTTTGTTGGGATATAAATTTTATTTTGTTGATTTTATTGAAACTCACATTTATGATAGTATATGATTGAATTTATTTAAGATTTTTTAATTTATATATTAAAATCTTTTAATTTATGGGTTAATTACACTGCTACCCCATAAATTATAATGATTTTGTCTATTTGATCCTTTAACTATTGATTATGTTTATGTAGTCCCTAAACTTTAAGAAAGTATGTCTATCAAGTCCAATTTGTGTTTGTTGTAAAATCATTAATGGAATAGCGCTGCACATGCATTCCATATGATATGAAAGGTTGCTACGAAGGTCAAAATGGACATTTCATCCTCAACCGCATGTGCCATACATATATAAGTAATTAGGGTAACAAAAATATAGGGAATTAGGTGTTACCCGTTAGAGACGTTAGGGTTCAATGTATGTTCTTCAAATGCGTATGAAATTGAGTCTTCAGATCTTCGATTGAGGCTAGGATTTGCGGTTTTCTTGAAGAATCGAAGGGTTTTGCACCATTATTGGTGTTCATTGAGGCCTAATGGCCATGACGTATGTACAATGTGAAGATAGTTATATACCAAAATGTAAGTATAATTTTTTAGTTTTTGGTTAATATTTTTGCATGTTTATGATTTTTGAGCATTTTAGCTCAATTTTGTTATCTTTTTGTTACTTCTTCTTCTTCTTTTTTTTGTGAATCTTTCTTGTTTACTATGTTCTTTGAAGAAAGTGAATTTTTAAGTGCATGTATTGTTCCAAAAAGCTAAGTCTTTTTTTATGTGTTTGTTTGATTGTCCTTGTCGCTTAGTGTATGTGTTTTTTTCGAATGTGTTTTCATGCTTTGTTTGTGAATGATACTGTGGTCCCATGCATTTGCATATGCAATGGTGGAGATTGGAAACACCAGCAGCTAGACTTGGTTTCTATAATATTTGATGGTTGATCTTGGAATATCCAATGATCCAAAATGGACCATAATCTCTATTAGCAAAAAGGCAAAATAAAATCTATTATTTTAATATATTATTATTTTACCACTAATCTATTTGTGGTCGATCTTGTTTTTTATTTTTTGACATGTATATTTGGATGATTGCAGGGTTTGAAGTGAGCAACTGCTGATTTGCTTCTAGCCACTGAACATAGGCATTGTATAAGACATTTACACAACAATTTCAAGAAAGATGGGTTTGGAGGTCAAAACTTGAAGGATAGGTTATGGGATTTAGCTAGAGCAACTCATGTGGGCAAGTTCAATGTTGAAATGCAAGAATTGAAGAATGAGAACAAATTGGCATATAAATGGTTGGTTGCCATGATCCAAATTCATCGACCAGGTCCCCCTTTGGTATCAATGCAAAATGTGACATTCTGTTAAACAACCTATGTGAGTCTTTCAATGCTTTCATTCTATTTGTTAGGAACAAGCCAATTTTGACTTGTTTTGAGAGAATTATAATGTATTTGATGGAAAGGTTGGTTAAGAGAAGAGAGTATGCACAAAAGTGGCAAAATAACATAGGCCCTAATATGCACAAGGTATTAGAGAAAAATAAGACAAATGTATACGCTGCATTCCAAAGATTGTGAGAGAAAAAAATTAAAGTAAGAGGAATGCATGGTGATCAGTTTATAGTGGACCTTAAGGAGGAGACATGTTCTCGACAGATAAGAGTTGACAAAATCCTTGTGCACATGCAATATCTCACATTTGGAGATCAATAGAACAACCGAGGATTATGTCCATTATTGGTACAAAAGATACATTTTGAAGGCTTACACACACATGATGTACCTAATGAATGGTGCCGACATGTGAGCAATCATAGAAAGAACCAAGGCTTTCTCCGTATCACCTTAAGCAAATCGAAGGCCAATAGAAGGCAAAAAGAAGGGAATCAGATAAGGCATCTAAAGGTAAAAAGCCTACAAAGCTAAAGAGAATTTGAGTTGCAGAAGATGTTGTGACAACCCTTACCTCTGATTAGCGTTAAACCGTGATTGAGCATGATAAGTAATTGATTAGAATGAAATCCTAATCTGTTTGTATGAGTGTGTTGCTTTAATTGCATTTCTATCTGTTTGTCATTTAATGATCTGTTCATGTTTTGACTTTGAATTGCAAATTGAAGGCCTTATCGACGACCGAATCAGAAATTGATTAGTTTAATATGCTAATTAGGATTTATGTAATTTTATGATAGGTTTAATTAAAATTCAATTTGGAATGATTAAATTAGCATTGTTAATGTTAAATTATTTGAGCCTAGATAATTATATGTTTTGCCATTGAGTGGGCCATCTTCTAAAACATTGTTTGGGACTTAATTTGTGCACTTGATGCATCATCTTTTCATCCATATTCTAGACCAAAACCGTGAGAGAGAGGGAGGTAGGAAAAAAATTGATTCAACAAGAATTAGCTTGGAGATTTAGAAGAAATTGAAGAGAATTTGCAAAATTGAGCTAGTACACTTGGAATTCAAGACCTAAGGTAGGAAATTTATCCTTCTAATTAGGAATTGAAGTTGTTACATGCATGGTTCATGGTAAATTAGTGTTTTGAGTCTAGAATTAGCTCAAAGTGTGGTTTTGAGAGTGAACTCATGCATGCATGTTCATATCATAGAATTTTAAAGTTGTTTTGCATGAAATTCTTACATGCATTTTCATATTTTGGTTATAGTCCTTGAATTCATCATGTTCTTGAGCTCAATCTTGCATTTGGTCGTGCTTTGGAGCATTGGAATTCATAAGAACTCTTGCATGTTATGTTCTTACAGTGTTCATGAAAGTTTCATTGAAATTGTGTTCAATTGGCTTACCTTTGGGCTTGATTTTACAAAATAATCTTTGAAACATGTTGTATTATGGGTTTCTAAGTGTCTTCTAGAAAATTAGCCCAGAAAAATTGAATTTGAAGCTTTAGAGGTTGAGTTTTGTGCTTGAGGGTCAATCTGGAAATTCCAGATTTTTGATCCACACTCGAGCAGAGGACTTCACGCTTGAGCGTACACTCTAAGTACATGCACTTCCGCTCAAGCGTCGAGAGTCACGCTCGAGCGTGAAATGCATATGCCTAGAAGTTCATGTGTTTTGCAGTCCGCTCGAGCAAGGTAATTTGCGCTTGAGCGAGGGGCTGAGTCTCACGCTCGATCGTGGGTCGAGCGTCCATCGAGCGTAAAAAACGTGTAACCAGTACTTTTTCATAAGTTTGCAGTCCGCTCGAGCGAGGGAAGTCACGCTCGAGCGGAGTTTCTTTGTCTGCATGTCCACTCGAGTGTAGAAAACCACGCTCGAGCGAGACCCTTGTTTTCAGCAAATTTTGAAAAGTGTTTTAAAATATATTTTTGCATCCTCATTCGATCCTAGGCATTCCTAGGCCATGTTTAAGGCATCTTAATGAGGATAATGTTATAGGACCACACTAAGTCAAGTTAAGGGGCTAAGTTATTGATCCCAAGTGTGTAACTTAGTGTGTATTCATTCTGCAACTGTGTAGGGTTGGCACCCGAGGACGCTGACTAGCCTGTCTATAGCCCAGTACTCTGTAAGTAACAATGTTATAAAGATATGTTTAATTCTAATTATTTTCTAAACGATCGACTGCACTATTTTCTGAAGTAACATTGTTTATTGAACGAATTTTTGTCCTATTTGTGAACTGTACTCGTGGCATCCATAGCAACTTATTGTTATTGTACTATTATCGCCATCGTTACATAGAGATCTTTGTCGGCCTAATGTTTGGAATCGCCATCGCATTACTATTTTGATGGCCATTGTGGGAGCCGAATAATTGACAAAGGCGTATATGCCAAGAATACAGTATCGATAATAATCTACAGATCCTAATACAATATTTAGGGCTCAATAGGTGCGTAGTATCGAGCCGATAATGTAAAGGATAATGAACAAAAAGTAGGCCCTGGCCCCGAGGACTAAGGGAAACAGGTATAAATACAGGAACAAATATTTAGTAGGTATGTAAGAATTACTTAACTTAAACAAGAAGCTATCTTGAGTGTCTGAACTAACTTGTCTGTCGGAGTGCTAATCCCGGCACCCTCGACCGGAGTGTGTATCTGTTCAGGTGGCTAGCTGAGGATCACCAAATGCCTCCCAGATCTCAAGAGTATTTCCAAACCAGCTTCTACAATTGGCGCCGTCTATGGGAATACTCAAATACATCCATGGCAGGCGTGAATGAAGATCCTCCGGTAACCATTGACGAGACCGCACAGGGAGATGATCTCACTCCAGCAAATATGCTTGGGAAAGAAACCATCGCTGCATGACGCGCCTTGAACTTCGATTCACCAACGATTTCAGCGCAAGAGACAATGCAGGCGATCGTGGAACAAGCAAAGCAGAACGAACAGAGGCTGGAGAACATGATCACTAAAAATGAACGTCTCCGTCAAGATTTGGCCCTCGAAGTCGCAAAATCAAGAGAAGCCATGCGCCAAGATCCCGAACGACCTCCGAGGGCCGGTGGACAACGATCTCGAGCCCAGCCCAAGGATACCAATAGCGACTCCAACTCATTATCCACGGAGCTCACCAAGAAGGGACGATCCGAAACTTCCAGCTCCTCCAAAAAGAGTCTACATACAAGGAACAAGCGCAGGAAGAGTAGTTCAGACGAAGATGACCAGCACGATCCTTTTGTCTGACGGATTGCAAGGGCGACCTTGCCCAAGAAGTTCAAAGCTCCGTCATTCACTCTTTACGATAGAAAATCAGACCCCACTAATCATATCCGTCATTATAAGCAAGCCATGACATTGCATGCAGACAACGAAACCCTCATGTGCCGAATATTCCCCAGCAGCTTGGGGCCATTAACTGTCAGGTGGTATTATAAGCTGGAGCCGGCCTCCATCAAAAGCTTCCATCAATTACAGAAATCCTTCAAGGCCAGGTTCATTACCAACGAGGTATAGCCGAAACAGGCCGACTCTCTCTGGGCTATGCAGATTTAGTCAGGAGAAATGCTTAGAGCGTACTAGACGCGATATTGGGAGTGCTTCAACCTCGTCGACGACGCTTGTAACGACTCTATGGCCGTCACTGCCTTCAAAATGGGACTATATCCTGATAGTCCTCTTTCGCCTTCACTGTAAGACCCCCAAAACGGTTCAAGTAATGAAGAAAGTTGAGGAGTATTGCAAAGTGGAAGACGATGCCTTGAGAATAAAGGCCGGCCAAATGTCCAACAAAACGGCCCCCCCTAATATTGCCCAATCAATAAGTTTCGTACACCTCCTAGCCCAGAGCTCGGCAACAAGACTACACGAGACAAAAGGCGGATACTCACGATCAAGCGATCAATGTCCCTACCGGATTTAATGAGCAATCGCAAGTCGACAAAGAACGCTCGAGACGCGGCGACAAAAAGTACACAGAGTTGTCGTAACCAATCGCTACAATAATGACCAAAGTCCAACACCTTCCTTTCTTCAAATGGCCACAAAGATAGTGGGGCCGCCTGACACGAAGAAGGGATCGGCAAAGGCGAATATCATAAAGATCATGGCCACGAATGTAGAGTTGCTACGCATTAAAAGATCACCCGAAGAACTGCAAGATGGTCGATCGCAATAAAGATGTGAGACAGGAAAGCCAATCAAGGCACTAGCCTTGAGGCAGACTCTCTCCACTTGGTGTGATCCATGTAATTTATAGCCGCTTGCACCCCCAACCGTGCACACAATTCAATCGCATCCAATCCCCAGAGCAACGATTCGATTGAATAGCCCAAAGAAGCCCGACAATTGTTTTCAATGACTGACTTAGTGGCACAACAACTTCCCACATTGATTCGCTGGTCATTAGATTACGATAAACCAGCTTCACCATTGAACGAATTCTCATAGACCCGTGGAGTACTTCAGAGGTTATGTATTACTAAACTTTCATCAAACTCGCCTCAACGAAGTTAGATTTGTGTCCGACTGGCCCATTGTTCGCTTAATATAAATCCCGAATACCCGTTAGGGAAGATCATACTACCGTCCGAAGGGTTCTCGAACGGTCAAGTAGAATTTCGGTTGTAAAGCCCTTCGCCAGATAATATCATCATGGGGCTAACTCGATACATATTTTGAAGGCCGCTCCAAGCACTTATCATCAACTCGCGGCGCTTCCCGAGCAGCCCGTGGCATTGAAGAGATCCGTGGCTCCTCCCAATCGCACAATCGCTGATTTTATGAAAACCATATCACCGACCACCAAGGGCTTTGATACTTGTATATATTTCACTTCTGCAATTCAAACCATCTTTCTTTGTCGTTCAATTCATTTCACAAACCCCATTATGTCGTTCGTCATAATGACGATTCGGAGCCCCCTTTGGTGCATGACACTTTAGGGCCGATTAAGTCTCCGGATTCAGAGCCCCCTTTGGTGCATGACACCTTAGGGCCAATTAGGACTCCGGATTCGGAGCGCCCTTCGTGGATATCACAATTGGCCACATTAAGTCTCCGGATTCGGAGCTCCCTTCAGTGCATGACACCTTAAAGCCGATTAAGACTCCAAATTCGGAGCGCCCTTTGTGGATATCACGATTGGCCACATTAAGTCTCCAGATTCGGAGCCCCCTTCGGTGCATGACACCTTAGGGCCGATTAAGACTCCGGATTCGGAGTGCCCTTCGTGGATATCACGATTGGCCACATAGTCTCCGGATTTGGAGCCCCCTTTGGTGTATGACACCTTGGGGCCGATTAAGTCTCCGGATTCGGAGCGCCCTTCATGGATATCACGATTGGCCACATTAAGTCTCCAGATTCGGAGCCCCATTCGGTGCATGACACCGTAGGGCCGATTAAGACTCTGGATTCGGAGCACCCTTCGTGGATATCACGATTGGCCACATTGTCTCCGGATTCGGAGCCCCCTTTGGTGCATGTCACCTTAGGGCCGATTAAGTCTCCAGATTCGGAGCCCCCTTCGGTGTATGACACCTTAGGGCCGATTAAGACTCTGGATTCGGAGCGCCCTTCCTGGATATCACGATTGGCCACATTAGGTCTCCGGATTCGGAGCTGCCTTTGGTGCATGACACCTTAGGGCCGATTAATCCTCCAAATTCAGAATCCCCTTTGGCACGAACAAAACAAAACTTTTCAATCATTGACAATGTCAAGGCAAGACGCAAATAAAAAATTCAGCATAAGACGCAAATGTTTGAAATACAACTTTTTATTCGATCAAACAGTTGTTACATAAACGCAATTCGCATTTGAGCATTACAATTTTTATTTAATCAGACAGTTGTTACATAAACGCAACTCGTATTTGAGCACTACAATACTCATTTCCAATCTGAAAAGCTAAAAAGGGGAAAAGACGCATTGGTAAAGCGGTAGTGCCGAATCAACTTCCGTCACCCGAAAGTCCTCCGCGGTTTGCAATGCCTCGAGCCAACTGTGCCCAAGTCCTCCCTTAATACCATTGACAATGTCAAGGCAAAGATCCAGGACAAGGAGGGATAAATCCAACGGTCAAGCCTTCCTTTCGTGGTGATCTCGCTTTACGACTTGAAGGTTCATGCCAACTTTCGGACGCCCTACTTCCCATATAGATGGCCCTTCCACCACGATCCATGGCAACACCAAGGTCGGCTGAACCCCAGCCTCCAACTAACATCCCCACTTAATCTACTGCACATAATCTGCGCAGAGCGCCCACTCCTTTTATTTTCAATACTGGCAACTATCTCGAGGCCCCGATCCCGAGGCAATTTCACTAACACTAAACTCCATAAGCAAAACGTCGGTTGACATTCGCCACGGCGTAGTTATCCAAACGACTTTTTGAAGCATGTGCATTGGCCAAAAATCTAGGCCTCGAGCCGATTTGAACTTGCCAGAGCCACTCTATACCGGCTTTTGGCTTCAGGTTACAATAGACTGTCAGGAATAAATGGCTATCACGTATGGATTGACCCTGCCGGTTAACGCTTATATATTCATTCAAACACAATAAAACGAAACACATACATGCCGAATACGAACTGCAATAAAATATTTGTGACTGAACGTTTTTCTTTATTTATTCAACAAAACAAGCAATAAATTACATAGTTTTGAACGTGATCTGCGTTTCAACCTTACAATAAATATAACTATGCGGCGTCACCCTCATCATCACTCTCCTCGACTTCAAAAGCAGAAAATGAAAAATGTTTACTATGATAGAGTGGTGATAGCGACTCAATGCCTGCCGCTCGAAGAGCTTCTGCGGCTTAAGATGTCTTGATCCAACCGTGCCTAAATCCACGATTCTCACATTGGCAAACTTCTTCGGCCAGTTTTTCCTTGGTCTTCTCGATTCCGACTCTTCGCCTTCATGGAAACCTTTCATAGGCCCTTCCCTTCGTGTTTCCATTGCGAACATACTCGCTTATCTCACGACGGCAAGCACGGAATCGATGAGCCTGGTAACCTTCTTCCACAATTGTTTCGCGCCTGGTTGTGCTCGGGCCGCTTTGGTCTTCTCAACTCAAGGCCACCGCCCACGCAGCCTCTAAACTTCAATACATTCATCATTCTTTCTATTTCTACAGCAAGACAATCAAGATGCCGATTTCATAAGGTATGTTCTTCACTACCCCATGAACGCCATAAACACTTCAGAGTCCCCGCGACCTACCATCGACATTCAACCTCAAAGGGAAAATTTGTCGAGCAAACTCGACCGCTACATTTGGGTCTTGAACGATAGAGTCCGCCTCCATCATGGGTCTATTCCCCACAAATACCGCAAAGCTTGATGGGCGCGGATTCGCCAGTGCCCTCTCGAATCGAGGTTAGGAAGTTCGCCTCAGGATCGCTTGTCCCACCTGGGCGACTTGTTTCGACGTCGAGGAGACTGACGCCTCTCTCGATCCCTGGAACTCATGCTCCCTGTGCGCAGAAGGTCACTACCTCGATTCATGTCTCCACCTGGGCCACAAATTTCGCTTCCTCTCGTTGTTAAAGAAAAGTCTGCTCGACATTCACTCGATACCCTCAAACGCTGGAGTCAGTTGTTTGCTATACTCATAAAAGTTTTACCTTTAATCATTTATCCTATAAAGAGGCAGCACCCTCGAGGCCATCTCATTAATTGTAAAAACCTCAAACGCCCGGCGCCAACTGGATCGACCCACTTGGGGCAAAGGCAGACAGATCTATCAAAACTCCTAAGGTCGTTTCCTCCGGCACCCGAATGATCATTGGTTCATCCGGCGCCCGAATGATCATGCACCGCTTAAGGCAAGGGCAGATTCATCAATCTATTTGGCTTATGTACCCCAGCCGGCCCATAAATCGATCCTTCACAAATCTTAAGGTCGTTTCATACGGCGCCCGAATGATCACACACCACCTAGGGTAAGGGCAGATTCATTAATCTATTTGGCTTATGTACCCCAGCCGGCCCATGAATCGATCCTTCACAAATCTTAAGATCGTTTCATACGGCGCCCGAATGATCACGCACCGCCTGGGGCAAGGGCAGATTCATCAATCTATTTGGCTTATGTACCCCAGCCGGCCCATGAATTGATCCTTCACAAATCTTAAGGTCATTTCATATGCGCCCGAATGGTCACACATCGCCTAGGGCAAGAGCAGATTCATCAATCTATTTGGCTTATGTACCCCAGCCGGCCCATGAATCGATCCTTCACAAATCTTAAGGTCATTTCATACGACACCCGAATGATCACGCACCGCCTAGGGCGAGGGCAGATTCATCAATCTATTTGGTTTATGTACCCCAGCTGGCCCATGAATCTATCCTTCACAAATCTTAAGGTCGTTTCATACAGTGCCCGAATGATCATGCACCGCTAGTAAGGGCAGATTCATCAATCGACGGCTCAAGACTACAATACGCAAAGACATGAATGATAATTCAATATTGTCATAGGATATTCAATTTCTGAAAGCTAAAACACAGCAATGATTTTATCCAAATTCGTGAAAGGCAAAGTATTTTTCATTAACTTAACTTCACAAACCATGAACAAGTAGTGGAGAAATACCAAGGCAGTTTTCATTAATAAATTGAGTGCAAATAGTAACCAATTTATACATGAAAACTAGCCTGAGCCAACAAAAGTCTGCCAAACAAAAACTTACATCAAAAACAAAAGTCTACCAAACAAAAACTTAAATCAAAATCAAAAGAGATGACTCCCAGATCAATCCTCGGGGTCAGACTCAAGTGGCTCAACGTCCACTTGCTCGTAGGGAATTGGCAAGGCCAATGTAACTCCAGCGGCAGCAAGGGCTTTGAGCCATCCATGTTTGAACCCCCCGATTCTTGAATTTGAGGACTTTATCTACATATTCCGTGAAAGCGGCGCTTTTTCCTGCCTCAAATGTCACAGAAGCTTCAGAATCGGCTTTCTCCTTGGCGGCCTTGAGCTTCGCTAACTGAGCCTCCGCCTTGGCAAGCGCCTCCTTGGCTAACTTGAGCGATTCTTTGCTCACATTTGCCCTACTCTCAACATCAGAGCGGAACTATTCAGCTGAGTGAGCCCTCTTTTTCTCTGCTTCAGCTCGCGCACCCTTCATCGCGGCTCTCATACTTTCAAATTCGGCCTTACTCTTTTGACCGTCCACCTCTGCTTGCAAACGATCAACTCTGCCGAGGGCATCATAGAGGCAACGGCCTAGGTCCGCGATCCTGCCAACAATCTACAAAACAAGTTGGGATCGTCCGATATCTTTAAGGAAAACAAAGTCAAGAGAATTTGAGATGGTCACTAACCAAGAACCCCGACTACGCAGATAGGGCTACGGCCATAACATCCCAAGACAACATGAAGGTCATGACGCCAGTCGGCAAGGAAATTGAAGCCGCGAGGCTCAATGCCACGACTGGATCCTCAATGCCTAAGGCATCGGAGGAGATTGACGTATCTTTGATCTTAGGCCGAACAATAAAAGGCGCAGCCACACCCGACTCTTCTAAACGAGGCCGTTTGGAAGCAAGGCTAATTTTCGACCCAAATTCTCCTAAGACTACGCTACCGCCTCCTGAATCACTGCTCATCAATGACTGCTCAACCTCTTTCTCCGCTTTGGCCTCAAATGACCTAAATCGCTCTTCAATAACGGGTGCACGAAATTTTTAATCAAGATGGGCTTAGAATGGACGACCTACTTTCTTTCGAAAGCCCATTCGCCGCATTTTTTCACACGCCATTTGCGTAAGGCTTTCCCTTACCATAGTGTCAAAAATATCGCCGTAGGTCCCTAAATTTGTAAAAATATCTTGACGAAAAACTCGCTTCAACCCGGCGGACGGTGAAGGTCGGTTAAGTCCCGCAGTTTCAAACACCGAGCATATCGCCGTCGACCTCTTCGCCTCCTCAAAGAACCTCTCCGCTGGTTCAAAGAACTACCTCTACCACCGCCCAAATTTCCGCCTCGAATCCAATCTTCAAGGCCAATTTGCCTAAGGCTCTTGAAGCCGAAAGATAAAAGCCGAAAGTTGTTGATCGCCAGATAGAATTGGAATGCCTTCCGCAAATGAGAATGTAGTGTAAGTCGGTTCAGACGGAGGAGTATGTGAGTCGCTTCTCCTTGTTTTTATCGCTTGGACGGTCAAGTATCCGAGCGCAGATTTGATTTCTCAAGAACCACCTCGCTTGCTGACGAAAAGAATTTTCTTCAATCATACCTACAAAGAACAAGGTGATTAAAGGAAAAGCCGAGTGAAGGGTAAGTCAACAAACAACAAGAGCTGCGCTGCAACTTGGATCACCCTTTCGTCGGGAATAGGATCTAGGCGGTTCGCTTTCACCGAACTCCCAATTATTGGACATTGACCATTACGTCCAACCCTCTTACCGTAATCGCAAGCATGGTTATCAAGTGATGGTCAGTGTTCTTGGCCCTGAGAAAGTATCGCCCCAGCTGACCGGAAGATTTGGCCAAAGTGTAGTAGTGCCGAATCGCCGGAATGCCAAGGTTGATTCGAAGACACCGATTCAACTTAATCACCCCCATGATGATTCAAAAGAAATTGATGTTAGGTTGAGAAGGAATCAGACTCCAATAGCGGCGACGCCCTAAGCAATGGGTGTAAGGAAAAACGGACTCCGCCCTCCGCTATGGATAAGAGAGGGAAGACGATCGTATTCTGATCCTTCCTCTCCGTATCAAGGGTACTGTCCGTTACAAGAGATAAGTGGACATTGTCGGGAATGGAAAAATGTCTCCGGAATCCGAAAATACGACCCTCGAAAAAGAGGTCTTTCAAGTGTTTAGCCATGTTCGCAGGGATTCAAGGTTTCGCCGGAATCAAAACGACAAACAGAAAATAGGATCGTAAAGAAGGGAGAAAAAGACTTACGAAGATTAAACGGAGACGAGGGTAGACGGAGAAGAGTTGCAGAGCATGCGAGTCAGAGAAGGGATATCCGTTGGCGGTCTAAGAGTCTCGAATACTCGACAAACTGTGCATTCGAAAAGACTGAAATTTCAAATCATAATAAATGCAAAACGCACGATTGAGGCGGGAAAGCGTAATGATGAATGAAAATGTGTGCACCTCCTGACATCTATATTGGGATACACGAAGCCGCCTGACCTGTTTTAACTTTTCCAATTGAAGACCAAACACGCCGATTAACTGCCGTCAATAGGGAGTTCAAGGGGCAATTATGGGAGCCGAATAATTGACAAAGGTAGAAGGTGCGCGCAATACAGGGCTGATAATAATCGGCTGTATCCGAATACAATATTTGGGCCGAATAGGTGCGTAGCATTGGAGCCAGATAATGTAAAAGATAATGATCAAAAAGTAGGCCCTGGCCCCGAGGACCGAGGGAAACTGGTATAAATACAGGAACAACATATTTAGTAGGTATGTAAGAATCACTTCACTTAACTTAAACAAGAAGCTATTTTGAGTGTCTGAACTAACTTGTCCGTCGGAGTGCTAATCCTGACACCCCGACCGAAGTGTGTATCTTTTCAGGTGGCTAGCTGAGGATCACCAGCGTCTCCCAGGATTTGAAGAGTATTTCCAAACCACTTCTCCACAGCCATCAACTAACTGTTCGGTCTATTAAGACCTACTGTACTGTTTTGCTATTGGACATACCACGTATGACTGTCATGATTTCTAAATGACTGATATGGCATGAAATATGAGCCACTAATTGAATAACTGATTTACTGATGCAAACGACTATTTTAATTAATAAAAGGACATTCATTCTTAACGCATTTGTTATTTACTGGGCTTTATCTCACTGTTTATATATATATATATATGTAGGTGTCCAGGCACTGAACCGAAGCTAGGAGCGTCAAGTTAAGCTCTCGTTTTGTCGCGCCAACCATTGTGCCTCACTTTAAGGTTCTGAGTTCGTTCAGGCTAAGGCTATTTTGGGGTGTTTCAGATTCACCCTTTTGTCTCTATTTTGTATTGACTGAACAAGTCTTGACTGTACAGTTATGGTGAAGGGATTTGGTCCCTAACCTGGATGTTTGTGTATATGATGTATGTATATATGTTTTGGTTATGAATGTGGCTTGTTCATAAAAGTCTTTTTGCAGTCAGATTTTCACAGCTCATTGGATATTTTTTTATTACTGTTTGGCTTCCACCAGCCCCTTACTTTGTATTACTGTCATTACTGTTAAGCAGGCCTTCGGTAATCTCGGATTACTGGCCGGTTGCGATGCTAAACCCATAGGGGCGGGTTTGGGTCGTGACAGAGTGGTATCAGAGCACAAGTTATACCACACACACGTGTCCCAAATAAGCTATAGGATGTCCTAGAAAAGTAATTAGGGCATTGCATGAGCATAGGAAAGTGTGTGTGGCCATGAAATGTGCAAATGTGCTAATATGCTAACGTGCTTAAGTCAGTAACTTTGCATGTTTATTATTACCATATTGCCTATAGTGAAATGAAGAATGCAAGAAACACCGATGAATCTGAATCATCTGAGGCAAGAATGGCAAGGATAGAAAGGACGGTTGAATTGTTGATCGAGGCCCTAAGACAACAATGTAACCAACAAATTTCCACCTCTTCCAGTACAATCGGAACCAAATGTTCATGACGATGTTATTGCTTTGACACAGAAGTTCAACAAAATGAAGCCACCATCATTCCAAGGAGGTCTTGAGCTACTAAGGCTGAAGCATGGGTTTTAGAAACCGAAAAATTGTTCGAAGTGTTTCCTTGTTCAGAGGCACACAAGGTATTACTGGTTACCTTTACCTTACAAGAAGATGCTAGACGGTGGTGGATGCTTGTATGTGATACCAATAATGCTATGACTTGGGCTCAGTTTAAAGAATCTTTCTTTGAGAAATACTTTCCCCAGTGTGTCCGAGACCGCAAAGTAACTGAATTTGAACAGTTGAAACGAGGTACCATGTCAGTAGCAGAATATGAATCTAAGTTCACTGAACTCGCCCGATACGCACCACACATGGTTGATACTGATTACAAGAAGACCAGAAAATTTGAAGGCGGGCTTAATGTAGAAATACTTGATCGAATCAATGTTCTGAAATTACTTAAATATGTGGATGTCCTTGACCGAACAATTATGGCCGAGGCAAATGTTACTGCATTGCAATAGGCTAAGACACCGGTAACCGAATGGCGGGGTAAGAGGCGAGGCTTCAATTTCAAAAAGGGCCGGAATAACTCATTGAATAAAAAGCAAAACACAAGGTCAACAAGTAGCCCCAGTCAGGGACCGAATGTGGGAAAAGACATAAGGGGGTTTGCTACGAGATTTCTGGTGCTTGTTATAGGTGTGGCAAGGTGGGCCACATGGTCAAAGATTGCCCTTCCACATTTCAAGGCAATAGTAAGGCTGCAACTAGTACCGTAGCATCAGCTGTTACACCGAAACCCAATCCCAAAGCTACTAGAAATGAGCCTTTAAGATGAGACCAAGTGTTCGCACTTGTACTGGGAGACGTACAAAACACCGAGACAGTTGTGTTAGGTATACTCTCAATTTATGCCCAAAATGCTTATATTCTGATTGATTTAGGGTCTACACATTCGTTTGTCTCGTATGCTTTTTCACAAAAATTAAATAGACCACTGGAACCCATGAATTATTTGTTAGCTGTATCTTCACCTGCTGGGGGATCCATGACTTGTGCTTATGTGTATCCTACATGTGAAATTGTTATTGGGGATGCACTTTTGTATATTGATTTACTACCCTTGAATATTGATCATTTCGATGTAATTTTGGGAATGGACTAGTTAACAAAATATCATGCTACCATAGACTGTATAACGAAACAAGTTGTTTTCCGTCCACCTGGATTGCCTGAATTTGTATTTAACGGAGTTGGTGTAGTACCTCCCATATCTCGATTTCGCCCATGAAAGCAAATAAATTAATCAAAAAGGGTGTAAAGGATATTTACGCTGTATATTGACTGCACTCTATTGATATTAAAGCTAATGTGGATGATTCCTATAGTCGAGAATTCTGATGTTTTTCCAGATGACTTGCTAGGATTTGATTGATAGGAGATTGAGTTCACTATTGAATATTACCGCACACGTACCAATTTCCAAAGTCTGCATGTAATGGCAATTATCGAGTTGAAAGAATTGAAAATTCAGCTGCAAGAATTGTTGAATACGACGTTCATCAGGCTTAGTACTTCACCGTAAGTGCACCATTTATTTGTGAAAAGAAAGACTACTATTAAGACTTTGTATTGACTACCGTGAATTGAACAAGGTAATAGTGAAAACAAATACCCATTGCGTATTGATGATTTATTTGACCAGCTTGCAAGGTGCTCGTGTTTTCCAAAATTGACCTTAGATCCGGATATCACCAGTTGAAAGTCAAAACAGAGGACATCGAAAAGACTGCCTTCCGAATGAGGTACGGACATTATGAATTTCTTGTTATGCCTTTCGGAGTTACTAATGCGCCTGCTGCATTTATGGACCTTATGAACAGAATTTTCAAACCATTCCTCAATGAATTTGTGGTTGTTTTTAGAGATGCCATTTTGATTTATTCCAAGGGTAAGGAAGAACATGAACGTTATTTTAGAATTGCTTTACAGACCTTAAGAGAACAGAAACTGTATGCAAAACTAACAAAGTGTGAATTTTGGTTTGATAATGTGATTTTTTGGGGCATGTGATTAGTAAGGATGGCATTTCAGTTGACCCACAGAAGATCGAAGCAGTGGTAAATTGGCCTAGACCGACTAATGTTACTGAAGTTTAGAGTTTCTTGGGCTTAGCCGGGTACTACAGAAGGTTTGTGAAAGACTTCTCCAAAATCGCTCTACCATTGACTCAATTGACTCAAAAGGGAATATCATTTGACTGGACCGATTAGAGAGAATCAGCTTTCTAAGAATTAAAGACTCGACTTGATCAAGATCGATTCTTACCCTACCCTCGTGCACGGATGGATTTACTATTTTCAAGGATGCTTCTTATAAGGGTTTGGGATGTGTATTAATGCAAATGGTAAAGTTATTATGATGCTTCCTAATAACCGAGACCACATGAAAAGAACTACCCTACTCATGACTTAGAACTTGCTAAAGGGTATTCGTGATTGAAAATTTGGCGCCACTACTTTTATGGGGCAACATGTGAAGTGTACATGCACTACAAGAGTTTAAAATACTTCTTTACACAGAAAGAGTTGAACATGAGGCAGCGGAGATGGTTAGAGCTGATAAATGACTATGACTTGCAAATTTTGTACCATCTGGGGAAAGCTAACACCGTTGCTGATGCACTTAGTCGGAAATCAATTGGGAATTTGGCCTGTTTATCACCGGACAAAAAGAACTGCTATGTGATCTTGAGATATTTGAAGTTGAGATTGTTTTATAAGAACAAGGTGGACATTATCGCTATTTCGCCAACCAAAGACTCATTGAAGAGATCAAAAAGAAACAACAACAAGATGACTTCTTAAAGAAGCTCATCAATGAACGAGAATCCAAACCAAGGCCAGACTTTAAATTTGAAAACAATGTGTTAAAATTTTAAGAAAGGTTGTGTGTACCAAATAATTCTGAACTGAAAAAGCGAGTTTTGCAGGAAGGGCACAACTCAAAACTTTCCATCCATCCAAGAAATACGAAAATGTACCAAGACTTGAAACTTAATTTCTGGTGGCCGGGAATGAAGAAAGAGATTGCTGACTTTGTGTCGAAATGCCTACATTGCCAATAAGTTAAAGCTGAACACCAACGACCCACAGGCTTACTCCAGCCCTTACCAATACCGGAGTGAAAATGGGAACATATCACCATGGACTTCATTGTCGGATTACCTCGTTCCAGTAAAGGTATGGACTCAATTTGGGTTATTGTTGATCGATTAACTAAATCGCCACTTCTTACTTGTCAAAACAATTTATAATGCGGACAAATTGGCTACAATTTATATTGATGAGATCGTCAGATTGCATGGAATGCCTGTGTCCATTGTTTCTGATAGGGACTCGAAGTTTACATCGAGATTTTGGCAAAGTCTGCAAACAGTATTGGGTACCGAATTGAGACTGAGTAGTACATACTGTGATGACCCTCACCTCTGATTAGTTCTAATCTATGATTAAGCATGATAAGTAATTGAATAGACTAAAATCCTAAACTGATCGCATGAGTATGTTGCTTGATTGCATTTTCTATCTGTTTGTCATAGATTAATCTGTTCATGTTTTAATTTCGAACTGCAAATTGAAGGCTTTATCGGCGACAGAATCTGAAATTGATTAGTATTTTGTGATAATTAGAATTTATGTGATTTTATGGTGGATTTAATTGAAATATGATTTGGAATGATTAAATTAGATTAAATAAAGCTAAATTACATTATTTCAAGTTAATTACACTTTTGCCACTTAGTGGCCTAATTCACCAACACTCCTCACACCCTATATTTGTTGATGCACCACTTTTATTCATCTTCTTGACCCCAAAACCGTGAGCAAGAGAGGGAGAGTAGGAGAAGTTTGGCTTCAACAAGAATTAGCTTGGAAAATTAGAAGATTTGATGGGTGATTGCCAAAATTAGACCTCCATACTTGGAATTCAAGACCTAGGTAAGGAATTTAACCTCTCAATTGTGTATTTAAGTTTTTACTTGCATGGTCCATGGTAAATTGGTGATCTGAGTCAAGAATTAATTTGTAAGAGTTGAATTGTGAGCTAATTCATGCATACATGTCCTTATATTAAAGTCTTGAGGTTGTTTTCATGGAAATTCCTACATGCATGTTTACATTTTGGTTGAAGTCCATGGATTTATCATGTTTTCCCATCAAATTGCCAATTTAATCTTGTTTTGAAGTGTTGGATTTTAAAGGAGATCATGTATGTTGTGTTTGAGCTTTGTTCTTGAAGTTTATTTGAATATGGTATTCAATTGACTCACCCTTGGGCTTTGATTTTACAAATTGATCTTCAAAACATGTTATATTATGGGTTTAAGGTGTTTTTCCAGAAAATAGGCCCAAGAGGTTGAGTTTTGAGGTGTTGAATGCTTGGTTTAAGCTTGGGAGGCAAATCTGGAAATTTCAGATTTTGGCTTCTTCGCTCGAGCAAAGGATTTCACGCTCGAGCGACCATCGTTTGCTCAGAGCCCCGCTCGAGCGAAGGAATGATGGCTCGAGCGTAAATTGCAAGCTCTCAGGTTTTTGGTGCACGCAGACACACATTCGAGCGAGAGAACCTACGCTCGAGCAAGGACTGTGTCTCACGCTCGAGCGAGCGTCGAGCGGAGATTTTCAATATCCAGCACTTTTTGCATTTTTACAGACCGCTCGAGCGAGTAAGTCCACGCTCGAGCGACCCTACTGTTTTGACAAGCTTGCTCGAGCGAAGAAAGCCACGCTTGAGCGAGACCCTTGTTTTCTAAAAATTAGGAAAAATGTTTTAAAGTACATCTTTGCATCCTCATTTCATCCTAGTTTAAGGCATCTTAGTGAGGCTATTGATGTAGAACCACACCGAGTCAAGATAGGAACTAAGTTGTTGATTACCAAGTGTGTAACTTAGTGTGTGTTCGTTCTGTAACTATGTAGGGTTGGCATCCGAGGACGCTCTTTAGCTGCTATTAGCCCAAAGGCTCGTGAGTAACAATGTTGTAAAGATATGTTCAATTATGAATATTTTCTAAATGATCAACTGTTCTGTTTACTGAAACGTTATTGTTTAATGAATGAATGTTTGTTCTATTTGTAAACTGTATTCGTGGCATCCATAGCAATTTACTGTTACTGTTATTGTCACAGAGATCTTTATCGGTTCCCATGTTTGGAACCACTATCAAGCATCGTTATGATGGCCATCAATCGATCGCTCGTCATAAGACTCACTGCATCGCTTTTGCTATTGGATGTACCACATATAATCGCTATGGTTTCTAAATGACCGATATGATCGCTTAATGACCGAAAGGACATTTATTCTAACCTCTTTACACAACCGTTATTCACCGGGCTTTAGCTCACTGCTTATATTTATATGTAGGTATCGTGCATCTGACTGAGCTAGAGCGCCAAGTTAACTCCTTTTTGTCAAGTTAACCATTGTGCCTCACCGAGGTCCCAAGTCCGACCGAGCTAAGGCTATTTTAGGATGTCTCAGCCACCGCTCCGCCTTTTGTTTTGTAATACTGTTTAAGACTTGTACTGTACTGTGCTAATTAGAGATTTGGTCCCTAACCTAAATATTGTACATATGGTGTATATATGTTTTGCTTATGAATGAGAGTATGTTATAGAAAAGTCTTTTTGCATACAGATTGTCACAGCTCATTGGACATCTTTTACTACTGTTTTGGCTTCGCCAAATCAGATCAGACATCGTTTTACTATTACAAACCTTCGAATCACGAATTACCGCCGACATTTGACTAAACCCATAGGGACGGGTTTGGGTCGCGACACATACCATCCTCGACGGATAGCCAATCGTAAAGAACCATCTAGACTCGAAGACTTATCACAGATATGTGTTCTTGATTTCCAAGGAAATTGAAAAGCCATTTACCTTTAGTCAATTCGCCTACAACAAGTTTTCACTCGAGCATTGGTATGGCGCTTTCGAGATTTTATATGGCGTAAAATGCCGATCTCTTATTTCCTCGAGGTTAAAGACGGGCCTTTGCTTGGGCCCGAGATCGTACACGAGACCACAGAAAAGGTGAAACTGATTCAACAAAGATTGAAAACCGCACAAAGTCGACAGAAAAGTTATGCGGATATCCGAAGGCGAGACAGGGAATATGAAGTGGGTGATCATGTTTTTATTAAATTGACACCAATAAAAGGATAGACTCGTTTTGGGGCTAAGGGCAAGCTAGCACCGAGATATATTGGGCCGTATGAAATCATTGAAAAGATTAATCTAGTGGCATACCAAATAGCGCTTCATCCTGAAATAAAGCATATGCATAATGTCTTCCATATTTCAATGTTGAAGGATTATCTTCGGGAACCCTTCCATGTTATTGAGCCTACCCGTGTAGTGCTAAGTGATGACTCATCACGACTCCAAACCCGCCTATGTGTTTAGTATCAGAATCGCCAAGAATCCGTGATTACCAAAGGTCCGCTAACAAGAATGACAAGAATGCAAAGTAAAGGGCGGAAGCCAAAACAAGAAATAAAGGATGTCCAATGAGTCAGGACAATCAATGCAAGAAGACTTTTTCGAACATATTCACATTCAAAACTAAAACAGTATATACATACATCATATTCAGGTTAGGGACCAAATCCCTACCATAACGGTACCGTGCAAGTCTTAAACAGTCAATACAAAACAAAGACAAAAAATGGGTGAATCAAACACCCCAACACGCCTTGGCTTAGCAAAGACTTGGAACCTCGAAGTGAGGCACGATGATTGGCTTAACAAAACAAGAGCTAAGTTGACGCTTTTAGCTCAGGTCCGGTGCCTAGACACCTACATATATATATATAAACAGTGAGCTAAAGCCTAGTGAATAACAGTTGTGTAAAAAGGTTAAGAATGAATGTCGTTTCAGTAAATAAACAAATATATCACCACTTAGAAACCATAGCAAATATGTGGTGCATTCCATAGCAAAACAAGATAAGAGGGTCTTAACATCGAAAGCAAATATTGATGGCCATCATAAAAGTAAACAGTAGTGGTTTCAAACATGGGAACCGACAGAGATCTCTGTGACAAGAGCGTAACAAAGACAAGAATAGTAAATTGCTATGGATGCCACTTACATAGCCACAAATAGGACAAACATTCATTCATTAAACAATAACGTTTCAGTAAGCAGAACAGTTGATCATTCAGAAAAATAATCATAATTGAACATATCTTTACAACATTGTTACTCACAAAGCACTGGGCTATAAGCAGCTAATGAGCGTCCTCAGATGCCAACCCTACACAGTTGCAGAATGAACACACACTAAGTTACACACTTGAGATTAACAACTTAGTCCCTATCTTGACTCGGTGTGGTTCTACATCAATATCCTCATTAAGATACCTTAAACATGGCCTAGGAATGCCTAGGATGGAAAGAGGATACAAAGATGCACTTTAAAACACTTTTCAAAATTTTCAGAAAACAGGGGTCTAGCTCGAGCGTGGCTTTCTACGCTCGAGCGGACATGTAGACAAAGGATCTTCGCTCGAGCATGACTTCCTTCGCCAAGCGACTATAAACTTCATAAAAAGTACTAAATGCATGCAATTCACGCCGATGAACGCCGACCTCCGCCGAGTGTGAGACTCAGTCCTCGCTGAGCGTGAATTCTCGCTGAGCGGATCAGAAACACGAGAACTTCGGGCGATGCATTTCAAGCTCGAACGCGACTTTCTCGCTGAGCTAAAGTGCACAACTAGGGTACGCCGAAGCGAATTTCACGCCGAGCGTGGTCCAAAATCTGAATTTCCAAATTCATCCCCAAGCACAAACTCAACTTTAAAAACCTTAAATTCGATCCTTTTGGGCCAATTTTCTGGAAAAACACTTTAAACCCATAATATAACATGTTTTGAAGATTAATTTGAGAAATCAAAGCCTAAGGATGAGTCAATTGAACACCATTTTCAAATAAACTTCAAGAACAAAGCTCAAATACAACATACATGTATTCAATTAAATTCAAAGCTTCAAATACATAGTCAAATAACTCAATCCTTCCAAAAACATGATGAATTCTTGAACTATAATCAAAATATGAACATGCATGTAGCAAATTTCATGGAAAAGGCCTCAAAACTCAAGAATGTGTACATGCATGCATGAATTCACTCTCAAATTCAACTCTTTAAACCAATTCTTGACTTTAAACTCTAAATTACCATGAACCATGCAAGATACAACTCAAATTCACAAATGAGAGGATGAAATCTCTACCTTAGGTCTTGAATTCAAGCTATGGTAGCTGAAATGTGCAATTCTTCCAAATCTTCTAAGTTTCAAACCAATCTAGGTGAACTTAACTTTTCTTCCAACTCTCTAGCTCTCTCACGCTTTTTGGTCTAGGAAGTGGTCAAGTAAAGATGCATCAATTGGTATAAGTTACACTCCTATAATGCTTCTAAAGTGGTCCACTAAGTGGCAAAAATGCAATTAATTGGAGTTGATGTATTTTAACTTTATTTAATCTAATTTAATCATACCAAATCACATTTCAATTAAACCTACCATAAAATCACATAAATTCTAATTAATACATAACACTAATCAATTTTTGATTCGGCCGTCGATAAAGCCTTTAATTCGCAATTCGAAATTAAAAACACGAATAGATCAATCTATGACAAACAGATAGAATACAATTAAGATAATACACTTATGCAATAAATTCTGAATTTCAGTCTGATCAATTACTTATCATGCTCAGTCACAGTTTAGCAGTAATCACAGATGAGGGTTGTCACAACTACACTTATGAAGAACGGCCTATTCAAGTTGTAAACCGACGAATCAAGAAGTTGAGAAATAAAGAAATTCTGTTAGTGAAAGTGGACTGGCAAAACCATGATGGCATTTATGCCACTTGGGAAAAGGAAGACGATGTGATGAAGAAATATCTTGAACTGTTGTAATAACCCTCACCACTGATTACCGATTAATTACCGATTACTGCTAAACTGAAACTGATTATGACTAATAATTGAATTGATCGAAATACTGAACTGACTGACTGAAATCTAAAACTGATTGATTGACTGTATCTGTTTAAATGCATTTCTATTTGTTTGACTGTTTGATTATCTGTTCATATTTGTATGTTAAATTGCAAATTGAAGGTCTTATCGGTGGCCAAATTTGAAATTGATTGATGTTCTGTGTTAATTAGATTTTATGTGATTTTATGGCATATTTATCTGAAAACTGATTAGGTATGATTAAATTAGATTAAATAGGTTGAATTGCATATTTGGCTTTAATTACAACTTTGCCACTTAAGTGGCCCACTACCTAGACACATGTGGACCTTAGCATTCATGCAACAAAACATTTCCTCAGCCTATTTTGTTGAGCTCCACCGAAATTAGAGAGAGAGGGGGGGAGTTATGAGAGAATTTGGCCTCGTCTTGTGAATTGTTTGAGAATCCTGAAGAAATTGAAAGATAATTGTCCAATTGAGCCTCCATACCTTTAATTCAAGACTTAGGTAAGGAAATTCAACCTCTCATTGTTGTCTTTAAGTTGATCCTTGCATGATTCATGTCAAATTGTAGAGCTAAGGCATGATTTAGTTCTAGCATGTTGAATTGAAGCTCATTCCATGCATGCATGTGTATATTGAAGAATTTTGAATTGTTTTTCATGGCAAAAGGTTACATGCATACTCATATTTATGTTTAAGTCCATGATTTTATCTTATTTTGGAAAGAATGAGCTCATTAGAGCATGTATTGAAGCTTTGAATTGATTTAAACTCATACATGTCATGTTGGTAGCATGTTCATGAAAATTTGGTTTGAAATTGAGTTTGAATTAAGCTACCCTTGGGCCTTGAGTTTACAAATTGAACTTTGAAACATGTTATTCTATGTGTTTACAAATGTTTTTCAAAAATTTGGCCCAAGAGAATCGAATTTTGTGCATTTAATCTTGATTTGAGCTTAGAAGTTCAAATCTGGAAATTCCAGATTTTGGACTCTCGCTCGAACGGAAAGTGGCGCCGAGCGGAAATTCGGTTCCCCAAGATTTTGCAATCCGTGTTGAAGTTCGCCGAAGAAGGATTGACGCCGAGCGGACTTGTGTCTTACGCCGAAAGCGCTTATCGAGCACCCGCCGAAAGTGGCTATCGAAAGTGCCCGATCGAAAGCATGGATTTCACCTATCCAAGATTTTTGATCGTTTAGATGTCCGCCGAAAGCGTGGAAAGTGACGCCGAGCGAGAACCAAGAATTGTGATGTCCACCGAGCGAGTAACCTACGCGAAAGTGACCTCTGTTTTTTTGAAATTCTGAAAATGTTTTCTGAGTGCATCTTTACATCCTCTTTCCATCCTAGGGCACATTTAAGTCATCTTATTGAGGATATAGATGTAGCATACACCGAGGCAATTAGGGATTAAGTTATTATCTTTCCCAACCGTGTAGCTTAGTGTGTGTTCATTCTGTAAATTGTGTAGGGTTGGCTTTTCGAGGAGACGCCTAGTTTATCAGAGCCCGTAACTCGTGAGTAACAATTGTGTAAAGATATGTTCGAAATGATTATCTTCTCAATAATGAATCGCATCGCTTCGAATCGACATCGTTAATCAATGAATGTATGTCCTATATTCGAATCAGACAGGCATCCTTAGCAATTATCATATCGATTGTTATCGTTATAAAATCTCGCTGGTTCCCTTGTTGGAACCACTACTGTTTACTAATTGATGGCCATCATTAACTATTCGCCTTTTAAGACCCATCACATCGTTATGCTAATGGATGTACCACATATGATCAAGCATCGCATCAACAACCGATATATCGATTGAAATAAACTGCTTTCATTCGAAGGACATTCATTCTAAACCCTTTTACGCATTATGTTATTCACTGGGCTTTAGCTCACTACTCATATATATATGTAGGTGTACAGGCACCAGACCAAAGCTAGGAGCGTAGGGTAGACTTCCCTTTTTGTCAAGCCAATCACTGTGCCTCATCACGAGATTCCGAGCCTGTCTAGCAAAGGCTATGGGGTGTTTTAGTTTTTCCCCTTTCTGTTCTGTTTTGTAATGACTATATAGATCAAGCATCAGTTAATAGGATTTGGTCCCTGCTCAATGATCAGAATATTGTGCATACTGCTCAGATCAGGTATATATCTATGTATGTATGAAAAATCTTTTGCATACGTACTATCACAAACCATCGACATTGTTTATTTATCAGATTGGCTTCCGCCATGCCCCTCAGACTGCTATACTGCTCATCATATGTGCCTTCTTAATCTCGATTATCGCCTGTTATGGTACTAAACCCATAGGGACGGGTTTGGGTCATGACAACTGCTCTCCGAATCCAGTTGTTCTTCCAAATCAAGGTAATCCAAGTTTGAAGTACCAAACTCTTTTAAGGAGGGAAGACTGTGACAACCCTCACCTTTGATTAGCGTTAAACCGTGATTGAGCATGATAAGTAATTGATTAGAATGAATTCCTAATCTAATTGTATGAGTGTGTTGCTTGAATTGTATTTCTATCTGCTTATCATTTAATGATCTGCTCATCTTTTGACTTCAAATTGTAAATTGAAGGCCTTATCGGCGACCGAATCAAAAATTGATTAGTTTAATATACTAATTAGGATTTATGTAATTTTATGATAGGTTTAATTAAAATTCAATTTGGAATGATTAAATTAGCATTGTTAATGTTAAATTATTTGAGCCTAGATAATTACATGTTTTGCCATTGAGTGGGCCATATTCTAAAACATTGTTTGGGACTTAATTTGTGCACTTGATACATCATCTTTTCATCCATCTTCTAGACCAAAACTGTGAGAGAGAGGGAGATAGGAAAAAAATTGATTCAACAAGAATTAGCTTGGAGATTTAGAAGAAATTGAAGAGAATTTGGAAAATTGTGCTAGTACACTTGGAATTCAAGACCTAAGGTAGGAAATTCATCATTCTAATTGGGAATTGAAGTTGTTACATGCATGGTTCATGGTAAATTAGTGATTTGAGTCTAGAATTAGCTCAAAGTGTGGTTTTGAGAGTGAACTCATGCATGCATGTTCATATCATAGAATTTTAAAGTTGTTTTGCATGAAATTCTTACATACATGTTTATGTTTTGGTTATAGTCCTTGAATTCATCATGTTCTTGAGCTCAATCTTGCATTTGGTCATGCTTTGGAGCATTGGAATTCATAAGAACTCTTGCATGTTATGTTCTTACATTGTTCATGAAAGTTTCATTGAAATTGTGTTCAATTGGCTTACCTTTAGGCTTGATTTTACAAAATAATCTTTGAAACATGTTGTATTATGGGTTTCTAAGTGTCTTCCAGAAAATTAGCCCAGAAAAATCGAATTTGAAGCTTTAAAGGTTGAGTTTTGTGCTTGAGGGTCAATATGGAAATTTTAGATTTTTGATCCACACTCGAGCGGAGGACTCCACGCTCGAGCGTACACTCTGAGTACATGCACTTCCGCTCGAGCGTGAAATGCATATGCCCAGAAGTTCATGTGTTTTGTAGTCCGCTTGAGCGAGGTAATCTGCGCTCGAGCGAGGGTCTGAGTCTCACGCTCGATCATGGGTCGAGCATCCATCGAGCGTGAAAAACGTGCAACCAGTACTTTTTCATGAGTTTGCAGTCCGCTCGAGCGAGGGAAGTCACACTTGAGTGGAGTTTCTTTGTCTGTATGTCCGCTCGAGCGTAGAAAGCCACGCTCGAGCGAGACCCTTGTTTTCAGCAAATTTTGAAAAGTGTTTTAAAGTACATTTTTGCATCCTCATTCGATCCTAGGCATTCCTAGGCCATGTTTAAGACATCTTGATGAGGATAATGTTATAGGACCACACCAAGTCAAGTTAAGGGGCTAAGTTATTGATCCCAAGTATGTAACTTAGTGTGTGTTTGTTCTCAGAATCGTAGGGTTGGCACCGAGGACGCTGACTAGCTCGTTTATAGCCCAAGATCGTGAGTAATAATGTTGTAAAGATATGTTCAATTCTAATTATTTTCTGAACGATCGACTGCACTGCTTTCTGAAGTAACATTGTTTACTGAACGAATGTTTGTCCTATTTGTGAACTGTACTCGTGGCATCCATAGCAACTTACTATTATTGTACTGTTACTGCTACTGTTACAGAGATCTTTGTCAGTTCCAATGTTTGGAACTGTTACTGTTTACTGTAATAATGTTGTAAAGATATGTTCAATTCTAATTATTTTCTGAACGATCGATCGCGACCGCTTCAAGTAACATTGTTTATCGAATCTAATGTTTGTCCTATTTGTGAACTGCATCGTGGCATCCATAGCAACTTACTATTATTGTCATATCGCTACTATTACAGAGATCTTTGTCGGCCCAATGTTTGAAATCACATTTGCCATCGCTCGATGGCCATCAACCGATCGTTCGGTTTATTAAGACCTCAGATCGCTTTTGCTATTGGACGCACTACGATGACTATCATGATTTCTAAATGACCGATATGGCATGAAATATGAGCCACTAATTGAATAACCGATTTATCGATGCAAACGATCGCTTTTAATTAATGAAAGGACATTCATTCTAACCCCTTTACGATTTGTTATTCACTAGGCTTTAGCTCACTGCTTATATTTATATGTAGGTGTCTGTGCACCTGCATCAAGCTAAGAGCATCAAGTTAAACTCTTGTTTTGTCGAGCCAACCATTGTGCCTCACTTCGAGGTTCCGAGTTCGTTCAAGCTAAGGCTGTTTTGGGGTGTTTCAGATTCACCCTTTTGTCTCTGTTTTGTATTGACTGAATAAGTCTTGACTGTACAGTTATGGTGAAGGGATTTGGTCCCTAACCTGGATGTTTGTGTATATGATTTATATATATATATGTTTTGGTTATGAATGTGGTTTGTTCATAAAAGTCTTTTTGCATTCAGATTTTCACAGCTCATTGGACATCTTTTTATTACTGTTTGGCTTCCGCCAGCCCCTTACTTTGTATTACTGTCACTACTATTAAACAGGCCTTCGATAATCCCGGATTACTGGCCGGTTACGATGCTAAACCCATAGGGGCGGGTTTAGGTCGTGAGAGATGTGGACAGAAAGGCCACAACACCAGGATTTACAAATTAGAGCTTCAACCCTCTGTAAGTAAAGCCCACAACATTTGTTTGTTTTCATTTAATTGCTGATCACTAACTATGATACATCTTGGGCTTTGCAACAGGACAATACAACAACAGGAGAAAGTGATGTCAGGCCTCCAATGCGCTCTACCATTGGGGCTGTAACCTTTGCAAGTTAAGGGCCAATGCCAAGGAGGCCACCACCTGATGCTGGAACTTTTATAAGTCAAGGGCCAATGCCAAGGAGGCCACCACTTGCTGCTGTAACTTTTGGAAGTCAAGAGCCAATGCTAAAGAGGCTACCACCTGCTGCTGTAACTTTTGCAAGTCAAGCTCTAATGCTTATAAGACCAACACCACCTGTTACTGCAACCTCTATCACTCAAGCCTCAAGACTGAAAAGGGCAGCACCAACCAAGGAAGGCGCATCCAAGAAGAGAGGGAGAACACAGTAGTAATGTGGGATTGTTTTTGGTGTTTGCAATGAACTTCATGTCAACTATTTAGTAATATAGGATTGTTTTTTGTGTTTGTAATGAAAATGAACTTAAAACTTTTATGAATGGAAATGATGATGATGTTTTTCTTTAAATGGGGAGAGGGGGGGTTGATTTTTTTTTTTTTTTGGTAAACACAATCAACCATTATAGAAGATTTGAGCACACAATTTTTCCATACAAAACCTTTCATTCATTACATATCCAACAACCTTAATAAATATATTACATAGGAAATAATCAACCATTTTCATTCCACTCACACAACCCTTACTGCACCCTACACAACCTGCCAACCATCAACATCTTCTTCTACAGCAACAATACTAAGGTGATAAGCTAAGACACAATCAAATAAACCCAGAGTATCTTCTCATTTCTTTTCATCTTTGATATTTTATCCTTTATCTTAGTAATTCTTCATAGGAGTCCTGGTATAACTTGCTTTGACCAATTACACATAGGTACATCAAACTACTAGAAAAATCTACATTCTCCCCCATTAAGCCCATATCTTTCGCAGCATAAGAATCGTCTTCTCGAGTTGAAGTTTGTCCAAGATGTCTTCATCACAGCAGCTTTGTCACATGAGCAATGCGTTATCTATCCGGTACATTGTTCTTCCTCTTTCTCTTCTTTGTGTTCTTTATGCTCTTTTTTTTTTTTTTTTTTCTCCATAGACATGGTTGTTCTTGCATATATATGTGGGTATATATCAGAGGACTGGCAGGAACATTCCCTCCAGTTTTATTTGTCTGTAAAATGTCCCTTTTGCCCTCCACTAACGCTATTCTGTTAATGATTTGGACAATAGACACAAATCGGACTTGACAGACATATTTTCTTAAAGTTTAGGGATTATAGAAACACAATCAATAGTTAAGGGACCAAATAGACAAAACACATATAGTTTAGGGGGTAAAAATGTGATTAACCCTTAATTTATTTAAGAAATATAATGCGTGATTATAAAATAATTTAATTTTTTTTAATATATAACTTGATAAGTAGACTTAAAATTTATAATTATTTTTTAAAACAGACTAGAAGAGACATAAAAACTTGATATTAGAATCGAACAGACACAAAAACGTTTACCATAGAGTGCCTAATTGCCCCAAAACCATCCTGTTCGCTCCCGACGTTTCTCCACCCCTAGTAATAGTATCCAAGTGCGGTATTAGTCAGGCATCGGACCTACGGCTGCCATTGTGATTAAGTTACAGCAGCGATTTGCTGGGAGTCTGTGGGGGCTTTTTTCGAATCTTTTTCGATGATCTAAATCGTTCATATTGTAAGGTTTGTCGAGTATATCATTTATACAAAAAACCAAGTTAATTAGAAATCCATAACCCTATGATCATATTCAAATTGTTTACAAAAATTATCGAGATAATGTTAATTGTTTATTTTTTTAAAAACAAATGTACTCTTATTATAAAGTTATAGATTTTCAATCAGTTTAATTTTTTACGTGAATAATCTATTTAACAAATCTCACAATATGAACAATTTAAATTATAAAAGAAAGACTCAAAAAAAAATCCTCCACAGAGCACAGCAGATTGCTGCTGTGACAGCAGCACCCCAGGTTAATATAACCAATTTGTATTGCGGTCTGATTAGTCGTTGGTCTTTTGTCGGTTGTCGTTCCCTGCTTGCCTCGTGCTTTCCCACCCCACCTACACAAAAGTCTGGGACCCACACTTTGTGGGTTTTTGTGATTTATTTATTTGGTATTTTTTTAATTTATATAATTGTATAAAAAATCATTAATGATCATTTTTTATAAAAAAATAAATAAAATATGTAGAGTATGTTTGGTTTGAATTTTTATAGTGATTTTGAGAAAAAAAAATTAAAAAATTTGTTTAGTTTGTAAATTTTTCAAAATAATTTTTAAAATCACTTTTTCTCTCTTACTTATCAATCGATCACTTTTTCTTTCTCATCTCTTATTTTCAATCACTTTTTATCTCACATACGTTTACTCAATTATAATAAAATATCAAACATTCCAAACTCCAAAATTATTTTCAAAATACACAACCAAACAAATAAAAAAAAATTTCTAAACTCTCTTTTCAAAATAATTTTTAAAAACTACTCTCCCAAAATAAAACCAAACATACCATTAAATTTTTTTTTTTTTTTTTTTGAATGTTTTCCAATACCGTTGTATCTCAAATTTATGTCAAGAATGATGGTAAATGATGGTGTGTGATAAAAGTTGTAAATAAAATTAATCTTAATTACATATTAATATTTTTAATAATTTTAAAATAAAATTTCTACAAGCCCCACATAAATTCACATCACAAAAGTTAAAAATGAAGGGACAATCAATCTACGAGAACCGCGTCACACCAGACCGAGCACATGTCGTTGGATTCATCATGAACGTAGCAAATTAAATGGAGTATTACAAAACAAACAAATAAATTATATGATACGAAAATGAAGTATAATTTATTTATTTTATTTATTTTTATGTTAGATTAGGAAAATGATAAAACAAATTCAAAATTCATGTTGGAAAAATAGTTTAATATAGGCATATTTTTAAATTCAAATTTGAGTGAGTCCCAAACGTTGTTTGGAGTAGGTCCAAAGAGGTGAAGACAGAATGTCAAAACCATTTATGAGTGAATAGGAAGTTGACGTTGTGTTTCGAGTCTAACATTAATTTTTTAGATAAAATTCATTTGAATTTTTTCAATAAAAATTATTGTGAGAATTTAATTTAATTCTAAATTTAAATTTTAGGTTTTTAATAAGTTTCCTAAAGTTTGTACCTCTTCATTTATTTATTTAACTATTTCAATAGTTTAATATATATATATATATATATTTAATTAGTTTAATATATATATATATATTTGAAATAGTTTAATAATAATGTACCTACAGTTCCGTTGACTTGGTTCAAAATTTCTCCAACGGATCACTATTCAAAATTGTTTGAAAATGTGTTCATGTACTTACCAACGGACACTTTGCAAAATATTTAAATTTGTAGTGCATCTGTTCATTCCTTTTTGGTACTGCTCGACGTATATTGTCTATAAATACAAATCATTCCATCAGTTTGTGGTAACCTGAAATTGAGTCTGCAACTTTTTGTTTTGTTGTCCTAATTTCTTTTACTGTATTTATTCTTCATTTATTAGTTTTAGAATAATATTAAAAGAGTATAGAACACAAGGTGTGGTTCGTCATAAAAATTTGTGTGGAGTGCTACTACAAGTTTTTGAAGATCATTGTATTTTGGAAGATAGACGCCACTCAAGCGTAAACACCGTAACGAGGCGAATCTGTCTTAAGGACAGAGTGTCACACATTCGACTTGGTCTTTGAATTTTTAATTCAGTTCGATAAATAAATACGGTACGTTATTTATTTATTTGTTCGGCTTTATTTTAATTTATTTTATTTACACAAAAGATTGTTTCAATAATTTTAAGACAGATTCGAATTATTCTGTTTACAGAATTTTTCGTTTGTTTCCTTTTCTCTTTCTTCTTTTAAGAAAATTATTTTCTGTGGATTTACAAAATAATATTTTGGTTAAAAAAATAAATAGTGATTATATACTATTTGACAGATAGTAGTAATATACTGTCTCTTTTCTTTAACAACTAGTAGTACGATACTGGTGTCATTAACAATTCAGAATGTATTTTTGTGAAATTTTGTCAGAAAATTAATTTTGGTTTTTAGAATTTATTTTCTGAGTTTTCATTAATTAAAATTCTGTTTCAGTATTTTAATTATTGGAGTGTAACAAGAGATTTAAATTTCTGTGTGAAATTAATTTGATTAAATAAATTTTTATTTTATTTCCAAATTAATTGAAAAATAAAAGTTATATTCTTATTTCTTTTATTTTATAGAATTTAATTTCTTGTGTGGAATTAATTTTGTTAAATAAAATTTTATTTTATTTCCAAATTAATTGAAAAATAAAAGTTATATTCTTATTTCTTTTATTTTACAGAATTTAATTTTCTGTGTGAAATTATTTTGGTTAAATAAAATTTTATTTTATTTCTAAATTAATTGAAAAAATAAAAGTTATATTTTTTATTTTTTTTATTTTACAGAATTTAATTTTCTGTGTAGAATTAATTTGTTTAAATAAAATTTTATTTTATTTTCAAATTAATTGGAAATAAAAGTTACATTCTTGTTTCTTTTATTTTTTACAGAATTTAATTATGTGAATTTGGTTTAATTTTCTGTGTAGTGTAAATTCTAATTATAATTTTGTTTTATAAATTAGAATTGATGACTACTGAAACTAATGTCCAAACAAGTACTACTGTGGTGGCTGCAATGACGCCAACCCCCTCTCCGGTTGTAACAGTACCGGTAAATCACAGTGAAAAGTCAGATAAGTTCTCAGGAACTGACTTAAAAAGATGGCAACAAAAAATGTTGTTCTATCTTACAACTCTGAATCTAGCTCGTTTCCTCCGTAAAAATGCTCCTATCCTGAAAGATGATGAAACCGACCGGCAAGTGGTTGATGCGGTTGATACTTGGAAACATGCCGATTTCCTTTGCCGGAACTACATCTTGAACGGACTTGACAACACATTATATAACGTCTACAGTCCAATCAAGACAGTAAAGGAACTTTGGGAATCGTTGGAGAAAAAGTACAAAACGGAAGATGCCGACTCAAAGAAATTTGTAGTTGGCAGATTTTTGGATTTTGTAATGGTTGATTCAAAAACTGTGATCAATCAAGCTCAAGATTTCCAACTTATTATGCATGATATTCACGCAGAAGGCATGTCTCTTAGTAAATCCTTCCAAATTGCAGCCTTAATTGAAAAATTATCAAAAGGTTGGAAGGAATTCAAGAACTACCTCAAACACAAGCGCAGAGAAATTTCTATGGATGAATTAATTATGCGTTTGAGAATTGAGGAGGACAACCACAATTCTGAAAAACGGGTTGGTAAGCATCCTATGGAGTTTAAAGCAAATGTGGTGGAACATATTTCAAAAACCAAGAAACGAAAGTCTTTTGGAGAAAGTTCATCACAAGGCTCTAAAGGGAGGGGGATAATAAAAAGTATAAGTTTAATGGCAAATGTTACATCTGTGACAAAGAGGGACATCGGGCCAAAGATTGCCGTAACAAAGGCAAAAGCAAAAGAAGAACAAGCAAGAAGCATGCTCAAGCCCATATGACTAAAGTGGACAAGATTTCTAATGGTGTAGATAACATCAATATTTCTACAGTTGTTTCTGAGGTAAATCTTGTCGAAAATCCTAAAGAATGGTGGGTGGACACTGGTGCTACTCGCTATATTTGTGCCAACAAAAAGATGTTCACATCTTATTCTTCAGTAGACAATGGTGAATAACTTTTTATGGGCAACTCCTCAACTTCCAAAGTTGAAGGACAAGGAAAGATTGTACTCAAGATGACATCAGGAAAGGAACTCACTCTTAACAATGTGCTGCATGTACCGGACATTCGCAAGAATCTTGTTTCTAGATCTTTGTTGAGTAAGAATGGGTTTAGGCTAATATTTGAGAGTGATAAATTTGTACTTACTAAGAATGGGATGTATGTAGGAAAATGTTACATGTCTGATGGCCTTTTCAAGTTAAATGTAATGACCGTTGTACCCTCAGTTATTAATAATATTACATCTTCTTCTTACTTGCTTGAGTCTTCAAATTTATGGCATGGTAGATTAGGACATATTAATTATGGATCTTTGCGTAGATTAATTAATATGAAATGTTTACCTAAATTTGACATTGATTCAAATCATAAATGTGAAATTTATTTTGAGGTAAAATTATCTAAAACTCTTTTTCATTCAATTGAAAAGAAGTACGGAACTACTTGAATTAATTCATAGTGACATTTGTGATTTTAAATCAATTCAAACTAGAGGTGGGAAAAAATATTTTATTACTTTTATAGATGACTATACTAGACATAATTATGTTTATTTAATTCGAACCAATGATGAAACTTTGGAAACTTTCATTCAATATAAGAATAAAGTTGAAAATCAACTGTGTAAGAAAATCAAAAAACTTAGAAGTGATAGAGGTGGTGAATATGAATCACATTTTGGTGAATTTTGTAAATAACATGGTATAATTCATCAAACCACTGCTCCTTACTCACCTCAGCAAAATTGAATTGCTGAAAGGAAAAATAAGACTTTAAAAGAAATGATGAATGCCATGTTAATCAGTTTTGGATTACCTTAGAACTTGTGGGGGGAAGCAATACTTTCTGCTAATTATATACTTAATAAAGTATCCCGAAAGAAAGTGAATCAAACACCTTACGAATTGTGGCATGGAAGAGTACCATCCTACAAATACTTAAAAGTGTGGGGGTGTTTGGCTAAAGTGGCTATTCCTAGTCCTAAAAAGACTAAGATAGGTCCTAAGACCATTGATTGCATTTTCATTGGTTATGCTAAGAATAGTAGTGCATATTGGTTTTTGATTCATAAATCAGAACATATTGAAATGCATGTAAATACTATTATTGAGTCTCGAAATGCGTCATTCTTTGAACATGTATTTCCAAAGAAGACTAGACAAGAGACTAGTGCTAATAAAAGATCTTTTGATGCTCAACAAGAGTTAGATCAAAATGAAGAAGAGGAACTTAGGCGTAGTAAACGTACTAGAACCTCAAAATCTTTTGGTCCAGATTTTTTAACATATTTGTTAGAAAATGAGCCTTTAACTTTTAAAGATACTATGTCCAGTCCTGAAACTCCTTTATGGAAAGAAGCTGTCAACAGTGAAGTTGAATCTATCTTGCAAAATCACACTTGGAAATTGGTGGATTTGCCACCAGGTTGTAAACCTCTTGGGTACAAGTGGATTTTCAAAAGAAAATTGAAAACGGTTGGATCAATAGACAAATACAAGGCAAGACTTGCAGTCAAAGGTTTTAGACAAAAAGAAGGTCTAGATTACTTTGACACATACTCACTGGTTACTAGAATAACATCCATTAGAATGCTAATTGCCATTGCATCTCTATACAATTTAGAAATTCATCAAATGGATGTTAAAACCACTTTCTTAAATGGTGAGTTAAATGAAGAAATTTACATGGAACAACCAGAAGGGTTTTCTGTTCCAGGGAAAGAAAATAAAGTGAGTAAATTGATTAAATCATTATATGGTTTAAAACAAGCGCCAAAATAATGGCATGAGAAATTTGACAAGGCAATGATGTCAAATGGATTTAAAATTAATGAGTATGACAAATGTGTTTATATTAAAAACACAGATAAAGGTTATGTCATTATATGTCTTTATGTAGATGATATGCTCATCATTGGTAGTAATAATGACATGATTAAAACTACCAAGAAAATGTTGAATAAATATTTTGACATGAAGGACATGGGCATTGCTGATGTGATACTTGATATGAAAATTACCAAAACATCAGAATGATATGTTTTGTCACAATCTCATTACATTGAGAAAATACTTGACAAATTCAGCAAAGATGATGATTATCTTGTTAGAACTCCTGTAGATGTTAATTTGTATCTTTCTAAGAATGTACAGGAAAGTATTTCTCAATTAGAGTATGCCCAAATTATTGGAAGCTTAATGTACTTGATGAATTGCACTCACCCAGATATAACTTATGCAGTAAGTAAATTAAGTAGATATACGAGTAATTCGAGAGTAGAACACTGGAAAGCAATTATAAGGGTTCTTAGATATCTCCAATTTACTCGTAACATTGGGCTTAACTATACTAGATATCCAGCAGTACTTGAAGGATACTGTGATGCAAATTAGATATCGGATACTAGAGACTTGAAGTCCACTAGTGGTTATGTCTTTACTCTTGGTGGGGCGACTGTATCTTGGAAATCTTCTAAACAGACTTGCATTGCTAGGTCTACTATGAAATCAGAATTCATAGCCTTAGACAAAGTAAGGGAATAGGCAGAATGGCTTCGTCACTTCCTTGAAAATATTCCAATTTGGCCAAAACCGGTACCTGCTATATGCATACATTGCGATAGTCAATCAGCTATAGGTAGAGCACAGAATCATATGTATTACGGTAAGTCAAGACACATTCGTCGTCGACATAACACCGTAAGATAACTACTCTCTAATGGAATTATTTCCATAGAATATGTTAAGTTTAAAGACAACATAGTGGATCCACTAACCAAAGGGTTAGCAATAGAGTTAGTTGAGAATTTATCGAGGGGAATGGGACTATAGCTTATTAAATAAGAGTTACCACAACGGCAACCCAACCTAGTTGACTGGAGATCCCAAGATCTAGGTTCAAAGGGACAACCGAGTTGTGAATGACTCAGAAGGATGACTGGGGAGTCTAACTCCTACCAATTTCTTTAATGAAATAGTGATGTCTGCAGCGTTTGAGGTTAAGTAAAATTTTAATGATTCTTATATCTAGGTAAACCTAGTGGAGTATGGCAGGATACTCTTCATAAGAATCACCTATGTGAGTGTGAACTGGGCCGGTTCTATGAGATTTGTGAAGGGCTATAATTCTCTAGAGCACTCATGAAAGACCAGGTTGTTCAGGGCCAAAATGAACACAATAGTGAGAACTAAACTGTGTCTGAGGATATACTGTGTGAGTTCTATTGTTTTGGTTTACACAAACGGCTGAACAGTTCAAGACATCATGTTCACTGTTTAGCTAGTAAATCCGATAGTGTCTCACAAGGGAAGGTTCAAAGCCAAAAGTTACCTATCCTTTGCAGAATATTTCTAATTTCTATACTCTCTGTATTTAGATCATATTGTTGCATTTTCTCTCCGTCAAATTCCATTCATGTGGGGGATTGTTGGAAAAATGGTTTAATATAGGCATATTTTTTAGCCCAAATTTGAGTGGGTCCCAAAAGTTGTTTGGAGTGGATCCGAAGAGGTGAAGATAGAACATCAAAACCATTTATGAGTGAATGGGAAGTTAACGTCGTGTTTCGAGTCTAACATTAATTTTTTAGATAAAATTCATTTGAATTTTTTCAATAAAAATTATTGTGGGAATTTAATTTAATTCTAAATTTAAATTTTAGATTCCTAAGAAGTTTTCTAAAGTTTGTACCTCTTCATTTATTTATTTAACTATTTCAATAGTTTAATATATATATATTCAATTAGTTTAGGGTAAATTACACTAATAGTCCCTATAGTTTGGGGCTTGTATTACTTTGGTCCCTGACTTTTCAATTGTGACACATTTGACCCTGAATTTTAAATCTTGTTTCAAATAAGGACAATTGAAAATATTATTGGATTTTTCAATGATAAAATCGTCAATTTGATAAAATATAAACTAATTTGACAAAAATGAATGTCAAACAAATATTTTTGAATTTTTAAAAATTATTTCTACCCACTAAAAATAAAATTATGTAAAATTGATAAATCTTTTAGACATTTATTTACTTTTTTACCAAATTAATTTTTATTATGTGTTTGGATGACGATTATGTAAAATTAATTTTTAAAAATTAATCATGTCCTTTTTATTAATTTTTATCAATTTTACATAATTTTATCATTGGTGGATAAAAATAATTTTTAAAAATTTTAAAATATTTTTTTGACATTTATTTTTGTCAAATTAGTTTATATTTTATTAAATTGACGATTTTGCCCTTGAAATTAAACAATGGTATATTTAATTGTCCTTATTTGGAATAAGATTCAAAATTCAGGGTCAAATGTGTCACAATTGAAAAGTTAGGGACCAAAGTGACACGAGTCCCAAACTATAGGGACTGTCAGTGTAATTTGCCCATTAGTTTAATATATATATATATTTGAAATAGTTTAATAATAATGTACCTACAGTTCCGTTGACTTGGTCCAATAGTTTCTCCAACGGATCACTATTCAAAATTGTTTGAAAGTGTGTTCCTGTACTAACCAACGAACACTTTTCAAAACATTTGAATTTTTAGTGCATCTGTTCATTCATTTTTTGGTACCTATTCGGACAGAAATATTGCCTATAAATACAAATCATTCCAGCAGTTTTTGGTAACCTGAAATTGAGTCTGCAACTTTTTGTTTTGCTGTCTTAATTTCTTTTACTGCATTTATTCTTCATTTATTAGTTTTAGAATAATATTAAGAGAGTATAGAACACAAGGTGTGGTTCGCTGTAAAAATTTGTGTGGAGTGCTACTACAAGTTTTTGAAGATTATTGTATCCTAGGATATAGACGCTACTCAATCGTAAGCACCGTAGCGGAACGAATTTGTCTTAAGGACAGAGTGTCACACACTCGGCTTGGTCTTTGAATTTTTAATTCAGTTCGATAAATAAATACAGTACGTTATTTATTTATTTGTTTGGCTTTATTTCAATTTATTTTATTTATACAGAAGATTGTTCCAACAATTCAAACATGATAAAAAAACACAAACATTAGTGATAAAAATACCCAAAATGATAAAAATTTATAATGTATAAAAAGTATTACATTGGCACCACTTAGATGAATTAATTAACAATTAGAAGAGGTAGGTAGTGTTTGATAAAATTAAAAATTGAAAATTAAGTATTAAAAACTAAATTTTGAATTTTTTAAGTTGAAAAATTATTTAATAAAAATTTAAGTGCTAAATTAAAAATAAATTGTTTGATATGTATAACATAAAACTAGAAATTTATTATTTTTAAATTATATATTTTAATTTTTATATTATGATGGTGGTGGCGGCGGTGGTGGAGTGGCATAATGGTGATGGCGAAGTGGTGGTGATGGCGAAGTGGTGGTGGTAGCGATAATAATAGTAGTAAAATGATGGTGATGTTCATAACAATAATAATAATGGTGATGAAGGTGATGGTAATAGTGATGGTGGTGGTGGCGGTGGTGGTAGTGGTAGTAATGACATAGTGGTGGTGGTAGTAATGATAGTAGTGATAGTGACATGATGGCAGTGGTTGTGGTAACGATGGCGTATGCAAGAAGGGTACTAGTAGTATCGAGGATGGTAATAAGTTTATAATAACATATATCGATATTGATATTTAACATTTATTAATTCAGTCAGAATTAAGTAAGGTTTATATGATTTAAAATTTTCTTAAGTTTTAACTTATATTTTAAAAAATGCTTAAATTTTTAAGTGATATTAATTATGATTATCAAACAGACTTTATTGATTATCACTTAATTAATTCAGTTTTAAGCACTAAAAAATGTTATCAAACATTCTTGGAATATGTCTTTTCTTTGAATAGTTTTATTTATTTTTATTTTTTTAATATGTTAAAAAAAATTAATCTGTTTGAAAAGTTAATATATTAAAAAAATTTGATGTAATATTTAATTTTTTTTAACTGAAAATAAATACATATTTTATAACTTTTAAACTTAAAAAAAAAAACTTATTTAACTCATCCTAAATACGCCTTAATAAAAGTATAAGTAAATACACATATCAAGAATAATATTGCGATTAAAGTGTAAATATTGAGTATATTAACAAATTATTACATTGCTAACATATTAGACCATCTCCAATGGTTCATCAAAAATGATATCAAATTTAAATTTTGATGAAAAGGCTACTGTTCACAGCTCCAACGGTTCACCAAACGTGATATCAAATTGAGTTTTCAGCAAATGTTTCATCAGATTGAGAACGAAATAATGAATTCATCAAAACACTGTTCCGGACCGTTGGAGAGGAGGACCCGGTCGACCAACCGGTTGCCCAGCCGGTTGACCAACCGGTCAACCCATAAAAGGTTCAAACAGTTTAGCAAAAAATTCGAAAAATTAAAAAAAAAAAAAAAAAATTTTTTTTTGCCTAACCGGTTGACCGGCCGGTCGACCACCCGGTCGTCCCGAAAAAAGTTCAAAAAGTTCAAAAAAAAGGTTCAAAAAAAAAAAAAAAATTGGGCAAACCGGTCGACCACCCGGTTGTCCCGGGACAAGTTTGAAAATTTGGTGAATCGTTTGAGCATTTATTATCAAATTTGATGAAATGGATACTGTTTAACTCAGATTTGGTGAAAATTTTGAGTAAGCGTTGGAGATGCTCTTATGATAATATTAGTAATATATATGGGTAACGGGAATCATGTAACTAGTACAAAAATTATAGATGAAATAATAGAACAAATATGATGAAAAGATTAATATAAATTCATCTAAACTTAATATTAAAATATAAAATGTATAATTTTATTATAAAATTTTATAAAATTAATTATATGATATATAATATTGTAAAAATTTGTGATTTAGGCGTCGTTTGTGAACAAATTATTTAATTTTTTTTTTAATCTTTTATGAATGATGTATAAAAAATAGAGAATAATATAAAAATTTATAATATTTTTAAATTAAAATATATCATTGACAAACGAAATTTTAATTATAATATATTTAATTATGTTAATTTGTAGCGCATGTACACATTTTATTGTAATATTATAAATTTTTTGTAGTAAAATTATACATTTTGTGAGAGATGCACCATAGCATTTCCCTTATGATTCGGAGGGCGCCGCCGGCTGCTGTAACCCACATTTTCTGCAGAGCTCCATAGCTCGCTCGCTGTAAAACGGACCACAGAGAGAGAACGAGAGAGAGACAGAGAGAGACTTTGAGGAATCGAGGAAGATACTACAAGAAAACCCTAGACCTCTCTTCTCGGTGTTTTAAGCGCCTCCTCTCAAGAAGGTACCTTTAGATTCCTTCTTTGGTTCGCAAGAAAATGCAGCAAAGGAAATGAGATTGAAATCTCCAATCTCCAATCTCACATTTTCGTTTGTTGTTTATTGAGATCCTAATAAAGGAAGGAGTATCCCCTATCTAACCGTCGCTATCATTAACATATATATATATATATATATATTTATTTATTTGTAGTGAATATTTTGTTAATTAGAGCTCTACATGAAACATTTTCAAACACTGTATTTTTGCTCGTTTTCTCTGCGACCAAACAGCATAAAATCGTAATTTGTTCTGTTAGTTTATAAATTTATTTGGTGTTCCTTTTAAATTAATTCAATCAAGCCATTGTTATGGTCAGGTCATTTGGCAGATGAACAGAAAAATATTTGCAAGTGCGTGGCATTTAATAATTAAATAAATTGTTCCTTGATTAGATCTATCAATATTTCTGTCGCAGGTGATGCGTTTGGAGCTCTCACTGTGTGTTTTGATTGCAAACCCCAACTTCTCTTATTTGTCGAAATAACTTCCTTTGATTTATTTGAGAAACTCATTAGCTCTTTGATAGAATAGTTTAGTGACATTTTTTTTTAGTCAATTAAGGAATGGAAATTGCAATGCATTTGTTTGGAGTCCAAACTCCTCAACCTGCTTTTTCAAGGAGACATTTGCATTGCCAACTTCTGTCATCCCAGAAGCATCTTCATTTTGCTACATCTGTGGCTTCTGCTTCTGGATTACGTTGTAGAATCGTACAGAATTGTCGTAGTTGGAGAGTTTTAAGAGTGAGTTGTGAGGAAAGAATTGTTGATGTACTTAAGAGGAACAAAACCAAAAATCAAATTTGTGATGGGGCCTTGAATGAGCTGACATGCGTCATGAAGTTTGGTGGATCATCGGTGGCCTCAGCTGACAGGATGAGAGAGGTTGCTGACCTTATTCTTAAATTCCCAGAAGAAAAGCCTGTGATAGTTCTTTCAGCTATGGGAAAGACAACTAACAAACTTTTACTGGTATACACATTCATGTTTACTCTTCTTTTTTTCCCCTCATCATCTGAAAAAGATGCCAACTGATATTTGTATGTGTGTAACAGGCTGGAGAAAAGGCCGTCAGTTGTGGCATTTCCAATGTCTCTGATATTGATGAGTTGAGCTGTGTGAAAGAATTGCATCTCAGGTTGGTATGTTTTCGTTTTCAACTCCCCCTCCCCCTCCCCCTCCCCCATCTGGATGACCAAAATCACAGTTGTATTTTATATTGTAGAAATGTTCTTATTGGACATAATTTGCATTTTTAGGACTATGGATGAGCTAGGTATTGACAAGTCCACTGTTTCAAGTAAGTTTCCATTTTCCAATAAAAAATTAGTTGTTCTTTGTTGATATGAGTTCTTTTGAGTTCTGTAGTCATTGATATTTTTACTTTCTCTCTTCTAAAAAAACTATAATATACTAACTTCTCATTAATCCAGTGTCACCACTTACAAACTCTGGAGAGATTCTATAACTTTTCTTTGGAGAACATTTCAGTCACTTCACCTTTGGGAAAATTAAAGTGCACAAATAGTATTCCAAAATTCAATTGTTGATGTGTTAGCAGTTGAGAATAGGTTCTTGCTTGATAGTAATTCAAAACTGCTTTCATAATAATGTTAGGTAGCGTTTGGTAACTTTTACATTTTTTGTTTATGTTTACACAAATTTTAGTAACTCATTTTTGTTTATTTTTAGAAAAACATAAGCTATAAACGCGTTTGATTTGGACAAAATATTTGAAAAATTTTAAAAACATAAACTAAAAAATATGTTTGTTAAGGCTTAAAATATTTATATTTATTTTTTGTTATTTATGACAATGGGATCATACATTAGAGATCAAAAAATCAACAATGGTGTATACATACATCAGAGATCTAATGCAAGATCAAAACACCAACAATAGCAACACAAACCCAATCGATTTCACTCTTTCTAAGTTCAAAAAAGTCATCTCTTTGTTCAACCGGACCAGTCACGCCCGGTTCCACCGCAGACTGCCTTGTCCTCCGTCGTTCTCATCCTCATCTCTTCCTGATTAGTCTCCGACACCATCAAAGCCTTAGAAGAGCAACGAATCTGGAGCTGCGGTGATGGATTTGGAACTGCGGTAATGGGTATAGAGCTGTGGCTTTCAGAGCTTTAAGATCCATCATTTGTCTGTGGTGGAGTCGAGCGTGGAGGATGAGAGATCTGAAGCGACGACGGGGTCCAGATTTGAGGCGGTAGAGTCTAGATCTGAAGAGAGAGAGGTGGTGCGGTGGGTGTTTAGAATAGAGAGAGAGAGAGAGAGAGAGAGAGAGAGAGGGAGGCATAGGAGAAGAGAGCGACCGACGACAATGTAGTCGATGGCGAAGATGCGGTCGACGGTGGCATTAGAGTTGTAGTGGTGTTGGCATTAATGGAGAGAGAGAGAGAGAGAGAGAGAGAGAGAAAGAGGTCGTGGCGGTAGAGCATCGGAGGGTGAGAGGAAGTGGTGGTGAGAAAGGGAGGGAGAGAAGAGCTGCAGAGAGAGAGAGGAAGAGAGAGAGTATGGTTTGATTTACTGTAGCTCCGCGTTTTTTGAGTTTAAAAACCAACGTAAACTCATTTTTTGAGTTTATAATTTTTTTATCAAATTTACAAACTGAGACCAATTATTTATAAACTAAAAAATTTACTAAACAAGTTTTTACAATAGTTTTTAAAATTTTTGTAAATATAAACTGAAGGTTACCAAACAAGTGGTTCAAATTTTTGTTTGGGGAGCTATTCTTCAAGGAACGGACAAATATGCCAGCTTTATTGATCTCTTCTGCTGGTTCTGCAACAATAGCTCTCACCACTATTACAAGTGCACTGAGGTATAGCCATTTATAAAAATAAGATGACATTGATAACCTAATGTCAATTCTATTAAATACTAACTTTTTCCATTTTAATGATGACTTTTGATTTGCCCAATATTTATTTATTGGCTATAAAATAAATTTTGTTCCTGGTCCACATGTCTGTTCAGATGACATTAATGTATGCTTATGTATGTTTGGTTTGTCATGTTTTGTTTGTGAAAATATTTTACAGCACACCTAGAAGAATTGGATCAACTTCTGAAGGCAATTGCTCAAGTCAAAGAGTTGACTTTACGCACAAAAGACTACTTAGTCTCATTTGGGGAGTGCATGTCAACAAGAATTTTTGCTGCATATTTAAATAAAATTGGTGTTAAAGCTCGCCAGGTATTTGTTTTCTGATCATTATCTAGGACTCTCTGGTTTTTGAAAATCTGTATTCTTCAATGGCCAATGAAATAATGAAGCAATTCCATACTGAACAATGCTGGTAGGCCTATGATTTTCGTATTATGTTAACTCGTGGTCAAACACTATGATTTTCTGATTTAGGATGTGAAAGTCCCTTCAATATCTCTTACTTTATTATTATTATTATTATTATTTTTTGAGCGATGTTTTAGTACTTGCTTAATCCCCTTATATTAAATTTGAGGTAGACTTATGTATAAGCCTGGTATTAATTGACAATTTTTGCTTGTCCTTATACGAGACAGGTTTAGTTAAACCAAAAGGGAAAAGATTATGTGTGATACAAAAATAGAAAGGGCTATGTAGGTTTTTAATATTGTGATTGGTTTTTACAACTGTAAATTGTGTTGCATTTGAATCTGTTTCTTCTCCTTGCATGTTTATTGATTTCTTGAGTTCCAATGAAGAATTATGTTGTAGATTTGTCTATTGGGACTTTGCTTGTGCATGTATGTCATTTTCTGAGCAGGCTCGATCTTCTTGACACCATAGTATCAATCTATTATGCATAACATGTTACATTTGAAACTGCTGCATTCAATCTTTCAACGTGAAGAATACCTAAATCTTTTGTGATTAATTGTCTGTTTGCTATGCTTTTTGGTAAGCAACAAAGGCAAGACACTGATGATTACTTCTTGTTTGTTTAATGAAAGCCATATTAGCAGCAAAGGCAATAGTCTTACCTCAATGAAACGTCTATAATGAACCATCCTGCAAAGCTATTCTTTTTGGTATAACAAACTCTATTGGAAGGCTGTCTTTTCTAGTTACTTCCTTCTGCTAAACTTTCAGATAATTGGTTAAATAATTTCAGTATTATTTAACATGTAATATTGACATTTTTCTATTGCTTTTCCTGCTGGTTGAAATGTCTGCTGTACTTTTAAGTGCCTTGTTAATGATTTCTATGATCATGACTAATTATGACACTATCATTTTGCAGTATGATGCATTTGATATTGGTTTCATAACAACAGATGACTTCACAAATGCGGATATTCTGGAAGCAACTTATCCAGCTGTTGCAAAGAGGTTACACAGTGATTGGATTAGTGATCCTGCAATTCCTATTGTTACTGGCTACCTTGGAAAGGTCCTCTTGCCTCCAATTCCATTATAGTTTTCTACTTTGAAGGAGTCATTATCTGCCTGAGACTTGTCCATTTGAGGGATTGCAGTAATGATATTCTATAACCATTATGATTGCAGGGCTGGAGATCTTGTGCAGTGACTACATTGGGTAGGGGTGGCAGTGATTTGACAGCCACAACCATTGGTAAAGCACTTGGGTTGCAAGAAATTCAGGTCAGTGTTTACACTAAATATATGTCAAAAGTACATGAACATAATTAACTAGTATGTGAGCATATGAACATGTATGGAACAGTGTGTGAAAGTGTTTTCTTGTGAGCTCAAGTTGTATGAAAATTTCTTTCAGATTCTAGAATATCCATAGTACTATGTTTCTTGACAAATAAGAGCCTATTTTTCAAACATTTTCAGGTGTGGAAGGATGTTGATGGTGTTTTGACATGTGATCCTAATATATATCCACTCGCAGAACCTGTGCCACATCTAACATTTGAAGAGGCAGCAGAGCTTGCGTATTTTGGTGCTCAGGTAATCATTTAATGGCCTTATACCTTTTATTGGACTATCAGAAAACATCATTGCCGGTATACAATTTTCTTGCACAGGCTCTTCTTGTAATTTGCTCCTGTACGCAATGTTTTATTTTTATGTTACATTATTTTTCATGTTTGGCCTGTTCTGGACTCGTCACACTGGCTGAGTTTTCAGCTGAATCTTCTTGGTAGGGGCTTTCCGAATAGGGTTCCGGCTTGATAATTTGATTTAATTGTCCAAGTTCTCACCCAAAGTATGAGGAATAAACTTAACCAGAGAAAACAAGAGAAAAAACTAGAGGCCAATTATCTGGAAACAGCCATCAAGTTTTAGTTCAAAATATATCCTCAGCATTATTCATTCCTGCTCTCTTAATCTACATCTAGTTGTATTTTATGCAACTTTAATAAAATTTAATAACTGTGGAAGTCTGCTCCTGACTTGACCATAGTTCTTTACTGGCAATAAAAATCTGGTTTCATTTTTTTGACCATATAAACTGTAGACTTTTGATTGCCGATAACGAGTCAGACTGAGCAATTACATTGTGTTTTATGAAGTGCTAGCTAGTAGCTATGAAATCTTTCTCACTGAGCATTTAATTATTCCTCTAATTTCTCAAATATTTATTTATAGTAATAGTATTTTTGAGGTTATGGGTTCAAGTCTGGAGGTAATCACTTTGTGTACTATGTCAAAGGTTAGGTGTGTACCCAATCTTTCCCCTCCCAAGCATACATTAATGTGTATTAATTGGGCGTTGTTTTTTAGTAATAGTATTTTTTATTATACCAATTTGGTATAGTTGACATGTTTGTAAATCCATAATGCATCCCAAATACTTGCTGGTTGGCAGAATTTGACAAAATTGGAAGTTGCTTGATAGATTCCATTTACAGGTCCTGCATCCACAGTCCATGAGGCCAGCAAGAGAAGGTGATATTCCTGTTAGGGTTAAGAATTCTTACAATCCTAAGGCTCCAGGTACACTCATCACCAGATCAAGAGATATGAGTAAGGTTTGTAGCATGAAACTCTGCAGAAATGAAACTGATTATTTTATAGGAAACTTTAAACAGCTTAAATTGTGCACAATTCCAATTCCAGGCAGTACTAACTAGCATTGTCGTGAAACGGAATGTGACCATGTTGGATATTGTAAGCACTCGCATGCTTGGTCAATTTGGTTTCCTTGCCAAGGTAAATGAGCTATCTGATATATATAGTGCATTTTGTCCTGTGGTTGCCTTCATTGCTTTTCTAAGCTTTAATGATGTGCATGGTAGGTATTCTCAATCTTTGAAGATTTGGGCATATCTGTAGATGTTGTAGCTACAAGTGAAGTTAGTATTTCCTTGACATTGGATCCATCAAAGCTCTGGAGCAGAGAACTGATTCAGCAGGCAAGTGTACGATATTGTGCTTATTGTATTGTTAGATTTATTACTTTTCTGTTTTTCATCCCCCACACCACACAGATGATCTCATTGAATGCATGGACTCCTTTAATGGGTGCACATGTTGGTACTGTATGTAAAGAGTCTGATAACATGAGACCCTAAACTTCATCAAATACACCATGCGCACCTTATGCTTACAATCTTTCCAGCATTGGGTATAGTGCTAAGGTTTGACTTTTGCTTCATGCTTTAACTGTGATTTATTTCCTTATTTGGTATTTTATCTTCTTTGAACAGGAGCTTGACCATGTCGTGGAAGAACTTGAAAAAATTGCAGTTGTAAATCTCCTTCAGCACAGATCAATCATCTCTCTTATTGGGAATGTTCAAAGGTCGTCACTGATATTAGAGAAGGTACTGTAGCATATAATTCTGTTTTGAGTCCCATTGGACTTGTTTTTTGTGGTATTTTGTGTTTTGGTAGGACTCGTCTGGATTACTCTTCTCATGAGTAATTTTTCTCCTTCTTGTTCTTTGCTTTTCTTAATTTTCTTTTTATTTTTTATTTTTATACAATAATGCATATTGATCTTCCTAAACCCCATATTTCTAACATATTTTTGGATAAAGAAAGGTATTTTATAGCTTGGATTTGTAACTGTCAACTTTGGGAGTGATTATATGAAATTTTACTGAAGAACAATTTGTGCTGTGGTTTGCTAACACACTTCTAGATCAGAATTTTTTACCCAAGTTGGTTAATTTACCTGTTGAATTTCTGAAAATACTCTCTTGACCCTTTTCTGGGGGAACTCCAAAGAAAATGTATTCAACCTTCATCTGGCTTCTCATTTGCTTATGACTATTTGGTTCTGGTACCAATTCTTGTTTCTTGGGTGCAATTTCTGGCAGGCTTTTTGTGTTCTTCGTGCCAATGGGGTCAATGTTCAGATGATATCTCAAGGTGCATCCAAGGTATCTAGACATAATAACTGTATATCCTGTTGTCTTGCATGTTATTTTTTGTGTGTGGCGTAATTTAGTTTTCAGAACCTAAGCACAGGTCTTAAGCACCATGACCTTCAGGGATATGTTCAGCGATCCAAGACCTAGAACTACTTATTTCCTAAGTACCGAGGCAATAAGTATGAACCATCTGATTTGAAGAGATTGGACAGCTTTCACTATACACACAAACAAATCCAAATATATAAGAAACACAAACAAGCACACCATTCCATTGAAGTTGAGTGTGCAAAACAGATTATTGAGAACTGTGTTTTGTTCTCATCTGTTAACTGTAGGTTGGACCCATTCGATTGTTGTATCTGCAGACATGCAATCACTGAATGTTGTTTTAATGGCCTGAGTTTGTGGAAGATAATTTTCAACACGTTTTTATTTCATCATCTGTTTAAGACATCTGTCTTTTCTTTTTTTCTTTTTTTTTTGGTTGTTGTTGTTGTTGTTGCCAACCAGGTTAACATCTCACTGATAGTACATGATAGTGAAGCAGAACAATGTGTGAGGGCTCTCCACTCTGCCTTTTTCGGGAGTGATATCTCCGAAGTAGATTGGGAATATGGATCTCAGAATGGTTCTGTCTCAATTTTGCGAAATGGATGTTGACTGGTTTCTGGACCGTGATCAAACATAATTGTTGTCTTTCTAGATATGGTTACATTTTAAGCCTGGGGGTTCACTATTACTGTAGTTTAAGCTGTAGTATGGGAACTATTCATGGATCTCAGACATATTTAATGTCTTGCAACGTCTTAGATTCCTGTGCTTGTTTCATAACTAGATTAAAGTTTTTTTTTTTTTTTTTTTTTGGTAAGCAACTAGATATATATTATTCCAAATAGTTTGTTATTTTTATTTTTTTATTTTTTTCATTTCTTCAAACAATTCATTTGGTCATCAGCAGTGACTGGTGGGTGATGCAGCACACAATAATAGTGCTGTAATACCAAATTGATGCGGAACAAAGAAAGAAGAAGATGAGAAAGGGGGGAAAGAAACAGTGAGAGAAGAGAAGAAATAAAGAGAGAGAGTTTTGATCATGCGGCTACAAATTTATAACGTGGAGTATTTGAATTATAGAAGTGGGTCCGGAGTAATGAAATCTTATTAAAAATCTTGCTACTTTTGGTTTAAACAGTTCTTCTACTTATACATAAATTAAGGTTATTTTGAGAACATATTTTTTTAGTAATTTTTTAATTAAAATATGATGTAAAAAAATTAGAATATTTGGTATAATTTTTTAAATTTTTTTATAAAAAGATGTACAAAAAGTAAAGAGAAATTTTTTTTTTTGATTTTTTGGTATAAGTTGGTGGTTTTTTAATTTTTTTAATAATTTTTTAGCTTTTAAGTTAAAAAGTGATGTCAAACGAGGCTTAATTATAGAATTGAAATAATTTTTTCACATAGGTGTGTAATTCACAAAAAAACAAAAAACAAAAAACAAAAATAAGCATCACTTGCGATCACTTGCGAGATGGTAGTTATATCTGATTATCGTTGATTTTTGTGTTTTAGGGTTGGTTTGGGGTATCTTAAAAAAGTGCACTTTTTGTCTTTTTAAGAAAAGATGTGCAAAAAAGTAGAGAAGTTATGTGATGAAAAAAAGATAAAAAGATAAAAAGATGAATTATATAGTAAATGCCAAACAAGGCCTTAGTCTTCTTTACGAAAAAGCTTTGGCTCCTGTCATGTTTTTGTTTTCTTGTTCCCCAATCACACAGCAATTTGAGAATCGAAAATGCATTCTTTGTAAGAAAGCTATATATTTTCATCTTGTCTGGACATGTTTAAGAAAATCACTAAAATTAGTGATTAACTAGATGTGGTAAGCTTTATTAGTATTAACTGGATCAGAAGGTGAATGGGCATATTACTTAGAAATTCTATTTAAAAGATGATAAGTTTATTTAGTGCTCGTTTGGCTAACAATTTAGGATTAAAAACCTACAAAAAGAAAAAATAAACTATATAAGTCAATAAGACAAAATATTATTTTTTACTCATAATCATTATATTTTTTCTCTCACAAAAGTAAAAAAAGTCCTAAAACAAAAACCAAACGAGGCTAAAAAAGTCTCAATCTAAAAAAGTTGACTATATTAGCCAATGTCAAACAACTCCTTAGTCTCACAATCTTTTGAATACTCTCAAAAGTTCACTATATATTTTTCTTCTTCATTTTTCTCTATGTTTTTATTTACTTCTTTCTCTTCTTGATTTTTGGTGACCGACAACCATGTCTTGGTTCTTCTCTCTCTCTCTCTAATATATAGTCACTGGGTGACCAACGACCATTATTGCTTGGGGTTCACCAGCAACCATCGACTATCAACTCCTTACTTTACCTTCACCGACGGTGAAAGAGACAAGTTTCCGGTAAAGAAAATGAGTAGATCTATTCAGATCTGATGTAGATCTACTCAGATCTGTATGAGATCTAACTAGATCTAAATAAAAAATAGTTGCTGGAGTACAATATTCTTTTTATATTTGTTTCTCTCCTTTAATTTCTCAATTTTTTTACATTTTCTTTGCTATATACTTCTATTTTTCTATTTTAATGGAAATTTTTTTTAAGTTATGAACATGTTATTTTTAAGTTTTAGTTACAGGCGGTGAAAACTATAAAATTTTACAGTTTTTTTTTTTTGTACTGAAATGACTCATACTTTAAAACTATAAAATTTTACGATTTCATAACATTCTTTAAAATTGTAAAATTTTATAATTTCATAAAATGTTTTTCAATTTGATTAATAATAATAAATACTTAATAGAATCATGTTTTGAAACTGTAACATTTTACAGTTCAAAGTTTACTTTTCAGTTTGATTAATATTAGGAATTATTTGGAAAAAATTACAAAAATTGAAAAATAATATATTCTTTTTTCCATTGTTGTTTGTTGTTGTTATTATTATTATTTTTTCCTTTCAGTTTATCAATATTTAGAACATTTTGCTATGTTTTTTTTCACTATAATTTCTCTATTTTTTTTTGGGACAATATTCTGGACATTTCGATCAGTCTCTGATGATATTCTTGACGTTCAACGAATATTCTGGACATTCCGGCGTACTTTCCGGTGATGTTAAATATTTCGGTGAGTCTCCGGTAACCGTTTGATGGAAGTTCGACGATGGTGAGATGTAGTAGTCTTTTTACAGTTATAATTTTTTTTTTTTATAACAATTAAAAATAAGTAGGTCTAATTGATGAAAATATTTTGTTTAAAATTAAATAAATTTTAAACTTTGTGGATGAGTGTCCAAGGTGTTTGGCGTATGGGCTTGGTCACTATTCATGAGTTATGCGCTTGGACGCGTTTTTTTGTTGTGGATTCTCGGAGATGTACTAGGTCTAGCATAGATGTGAAACCCCCCTCTCTGCCCCCTTATATAATGAATGAAACAAACAAGTTCGGGTTGGGAGGTAACGTTAAGGTTTTAAGAATGGCATGCACAATCGACTTCAGATGCCTGGACGAAGGATTTGGAGGTTAAAATTTTTGTATTTGAAAAGATAATTAGGTTTTTTTTTTTTGTAGTTAAATGTGATATTTCTGAGAGAAAAAATAAAATGATTATAGATTTGATGTGATATTTTGTCTAGATTTATTTCTTTTGATATTTTAACCAATTTTGTTTTTTTAGCAAAAAAAACAAAAAAAAAACACTTCCCAAACAACGCCATGGATGTGAAACCCCCCCGCTCTACCCCTATATAATATGAACGAAACAAACAAGTTAGGGTTGGGAGGTAACGTTATGGTTTTAAGAATGGCGTGCACAATCGATTTCAGATGCCTGGACGAAGGATTTGGAGGCAAAACATAGAAGAGAAAGATCTGAGCAAACCGAAGAAGAGCTCAATCGATCCATCCAATCTCAAAACAACAACAAAGACGATGCCTCCATGGAAGTGGAAGAAGAAGAAAAAGAAGGGACACAGTCAAAGAGACAAGCAGTGTCATCTTCAGATAACCCAAACAAGCCGGTGGTGTTCGGGAAGCCTATATATGATGGAGTAACAACAGGGAAGGCATCAGGGAGGAAGTGGAAGCAGTCGAGGACACAGAACATCGACAGTGTATGTGACTAGGAAGAGCACCACGTACGAGCAGAGGATGAAGCAGAAGGAGATCAAGAGGACATACACCGAGAGGATAACGGAGCTCAAGGAGGAGATTAGGCACAACAAGGTGGAGAAGAGGAAGAAGCGACAGGAAAGGGACAAAAGGAAGCAAGATAACATTCTCAAATCTGGGACCAAGTTGCAGAAGATTACTAATCCCAAGACGCTCAAGAAGATTGCCAAATCTAAGCACAAGAAGCTCCTCAAGGTCGTCCCTGACGATCTTCTCAACAACAACAACAATAAGAAGAAGAATTAGTTTTTTTTTTTTTTATAAATTTTTTTTAATTGAGTATTTGGAGCAAAAAGACCTGATGTTTTGTAATTTTTTTTGTTACTTTGAATTTGGATGGAAATGGGATTTTGGTACTATCTAATTTAGAGAGATATGGTGGTTGTGTTGTGATGTTTGATTACAATTCTCCTCTGCTCCTGTTCTTACAATTTCAAGAAATGATCCTATAATGGAAGTTTGAAGTCATGCCTCCCTCCCTCCCTCCCCAAGCTACGAGGTTAGGTTACTCATCCAGATTTTTTTATTTTTTTATTTGGCAAAGATAAATAACTTCATATTATAAAAGAAAAACATATCTCAAAATACGTACATACCAAACACAGAAAGAAAATGTTACTGTCACGCCCCCAAAATATGATACCAATAAACCATTCATAAGATCATACTTTCACTCATCAGAGTTTCTATTACAAAAGATATTAATGCGATATTGACAAGTCCATTGTTTCAAGTAAATTCCTATTTTCCAATAAAAAATTAGTTGTTCTTTGTTGATATGAGTTCTTTTGAGTTCTGTAGTCATTGATATTTTTACTTTCTCTCTTCTAAAAAAACTATAATATACTAACTTCTCATTAATCCAGTGTCACCACTTACAAACTGTAACAACCCTCGTACTGACTACCGTTAAACCACTGAATTATATACTGATTACCATTAAACTGAACTGCTAATGACTGATAAGTGAACTGGATGAACTACTGAACAAACTGAATGAAATTGAAACTGAAACTGAATGAGTTTGTCTATTGAATTGCGTGTTGCATTTGTTTGAGTGCATGATTATCTGTTTGCATTTTATGTTTAAACTGCTAATTGAAGGCCTTATCGGCGGCCGATTTAGAAACCGTTTGATGTTTTGTAATCAGCATAATATTTGTGATTTAATGATATTTTTATCTGAAAATTGATTAGGAATGATTAAAGTAGATTGGATTGAGCTAATTGAGAACTTAGGCTTATTTACTATAATGCCCTTGAGTGGACCATTTGTTTATTATTATTCATTGAACCTTATACACTAAGGAGACACATTTTGATCAGCCAATTCTTTCCCCATAACCGACCATAGAAGAGAAGTAGAGAGAGAGAGAGTTCATCTTGAAGAATTAAGCTCAAATTGTTAAAATTGCTAGATTGAGCTCCTAGACTTGTAATTGAGACTTAGGTGAGTGAATTCATCTTCTCCTTGTTGAGTTTAAACTTCATTCTTGCATGATTCATGCATCATTGTAGAGCTAAGTTATGGAATTGTTCATATATGTTGGATTGAAGTCAAATTCATGCATGCATGTATATATTGGTGAGTTTGAAGTTGAGTTCATGGCAATTTGTCACATGCATGTTCATGGTATTGTTATAGTCCATGTTTTCAACTTGCTTTTCAAAGAATTGAGCTCATTTGAGCATGATTGGAAGCTTAAAATTGGTTTAAAGATCATGCATGTCATGTTTTGAAAGTGTTCTTGAAAATGGTTTGAAATTGAGTTTAATTGAAACACCCTTGGGCCTTGATTTCTTAAATTGAGTTTTAAAACTTGTTATTCTATGTGTTTGAAAGAGTTTTCCAGAAAATGGGCCCAAGAGGATCGAATTTGGAGCATCAAAACTTGGTTTGAAACTCAGAGGTCGAATCTGGATTTTCCAGATTTTGGGACGTCCGGTCGTGCGGGGGAAGTGCCGCTCGAGCAGGGGATTCATGCTCCCAGTATTTTCTTGCATTATTTTACTGATCCGCTCGAAAGGATTTTAACCGGCGGGAAAATCGCGCATCCAAGATTTTGCACCTTTCTTGATCAGCTCGGCGCGGAATGTCTGCCGGCGTGGGCCTTTAGGTGCTTGTCCGCTCGGAAACTCGCCGGCGGAGGCCCCGTTTCATCGAAAATTCTGGAATTGCTTCCTTAGTGCATTTTTGCATCCTCATCGCATCCTAGGCATTCTTAGGCCTAGTTTAGAGCATCTTAATGAGGATGTAGACATAGAACCACACCGAGGAATTTAGGGATTTAATTATCATCCTTTCCAACTGTAAACTTAGTGTGTGTTCTATTTTGATTGACTGTTTAGGGTTGACTCTCGGGGACGCGCTCTAGCTACTGATAGCCCAATCACTGTGAGTAACAGATTGTGTAAAGATATGTTCAAATGGTTTTATTTTGAATACCGAACTGAACTGTTTATTGAACTGATATTGTTTATTGAATGAATGTATGTCTGTATTTGATCAGACATGGCATCCTTAGCACCCATTGTTATTGGTATTCTGAGCTCTGTCGGTTTCCTTGTGGAACCATCTTGATTGATGGCCATCATTATTGTTGGAGTGCATAGGCCGGTCCTTTTGGACTTCTTGTTTATAGGCTAATGGATGTACCACATATGGTGATTGATCGAAATCTTGATTGGTGAAATCTTGAAAGATTGAAATCTTGTATAATGAATTGATTTCATTCTTTGTAGGACATTCATTCATAACCTCTTTACACTGTATGTTATTCACTGGGCTTTAGCTCACTGTTTATATATATATGTAGGTGCTCAGCCACCACACCGAGCTAGGAGCGTGGGATTGGTCCCCAGTTTTGTCAAGCCAGCCTATGTGCCTCACTGTGGGGTTCCGAGGCGCCATGCCATGGCTTGGGGTGTGTTTGGGTCCCCATAGGCCTCCTTATTGTTTTGTGCTTGTATAGTATTTCTTTTATCTCTTTGTTATCGAGGGTTGGGTCCTCGTCTTGAATGTTGTACATGTTGTATATGGTGTATATAGACCGTACCTTTTTGACCGTATGAATGCATGAAAATGTTTTTGCATCTGATTTCCACAGCTCAATGGACACTAGTTATTTCCTGTATTGGCTTCCGCCAGGCCCTGTACTCTGTTTGGTATTCAGATATCGCTTGGGCCTTTGGTAATCTCGGATTCTTGGCGATTCTGATGCTAAACCCATAGGGCGGGTGGTTTAGTCGTGACAGTGGTATCGAGCGATACTTAACCACGAGTTATACCGCACACACGTGTCCAACGAGCTATAGGGTGTCCTAGAAAAGCAATTAGGGCATCTCATGAATTTGAAAAGTGTGTGCTTATGGATCGATTATACGTTAAAGTGTTAAACTGTTTAATTGTACATTGTTTATAATGATAATCGTTATAATCGCTATAGTGAAATGGATAATGCAAATGAAATCAAGCATCATCCTCGAGGCCGAATGGCGGACTTGAACAAATGATGGGACCGATAATGGAAAGACTAGAACAACAACCGAACCAACATTTACCTCCTCCTCCTCCGGCATACCGAATAGAATGTCTGAATGTGAATGCTAATGAGGTGGACATTATTGTTGACTTCGAAATTCAAAGAAAATGAAACCGCCGTCCTTTCAAGGAGGCTTAGAACCGTTAAAGGTCAAGCTTGGGTTCTTGAGACCGAAAAAGTTGTTTGAGGTTTTTCCGTGCTCTGAAGCAAACAAAGTTTTGTTAGCAACCTTCACCCTTCAAGAAGAAGCCAGAAGATGGTGGATGTTGACCCGCGATGCAAATACTATTGTGACTTGGGCTCAGTTCAAGAAGTCCTTCTTTGAAAAGTATTTTCCCAGGCATCGTGACGTAAAAGTGGCGAGTTTGAACAGCTGAGACAGGGCAAAACATCTGTTGCCGAGTATGAGAAGCAATTTACCGAATTTGCTAGGTATGCACCACATATGGTGGATACCGATTATAAGAAGGCCAGGAGGTTTGAAGGTGGCCTTAGTGTTGCTATCCAGGACCGGATAAATGTTTTGAAAATGCCAACTTATGTGGGTGTTCTCGACCGGGTATTGATGGCCGAGACAAATATTGCAGCAGTGAAACAATCTGAAACACCGACAAGTGAGTGGCAAGGGAAAAGACAGGGTTTTAAGTTTAAGAAGGGTAAGCATAACCCAGCGAATAAGAAACAGAATACGGGGTCGACTACTAGCCCCAGCCAAGGGAGTGGATTTACTCCACCCTGTTCCACATGTGGCAACAAGCACAAAGGGGTTTGCTACCAGATTTCTGGAGTTTGTTTTAGGTGTGGCAAGGTGGGCCACAGAATCAAAGACTGCCCTTCTGCTCCACCAGTTAGTAGTAAAGCTACACCGAGCGCAGCAGCATCAAATGTAGCACCAAAACCGAACCCCAAAGCTACCGGGAAAGAGCCTATGAGACAGGGCCGAGTGTTTGCCCTAGTACCGGGAGACGTGCAAAACACTGAGACCATTGTGTCAGGTATCCTCTCTATCTGTGCTCAGAATGCTTATGTATTGATTGATTCGGGGTCTACACATTCTTATGTGTCGCATGCTTTTTTGCGTAAATTGAATAGACCCTTAGAACCCATGAACTTTTTGCTAGCTGTATCATCACCTGTTGGGGGATCCATGACATGTGCATATATGTATCCTGCTTGTGAGATTATTGTTGGGGATATGCATCTGTTTATTGATTTACTACCATTGAACATAGATCATTTTGATGTAATATTGGGGATGGATGGCTACAGAAATATCGTGCTACCATTGACTGTGTGACAAAACAAGTAGTTTTCCGTCCACCGGGTTTGCCCGAATTCGTGTTTAATGGGAGTGGAGTAGTACCTCCTCCATATCTGATTTCTTCTGTAAAGGCTGTTAAATTGATTAGAAAGGGGTGTAAAGGATATCTGTGTTCTGTATTGACTGTACCTGCTAATGATAATGTTAAAACTGATGTGAATTGTATTCCTATAGTTAGAGAATTCCCAGATGTATTTCCAGATGAATTGCCAGGGGATTTGATTGACAGGGAAATTGAATTTATTGTGGATGTGGTTCCGGGTACCCAGCCGACATCTAAAGCCCCCTATAGAATGGCTCCAACTGAACTGAAAGAATTGAAGGTACAATTGCAGGAACTATTAGACAAGAAGTTTATCAGACCCAGTACGTCACCATGTGGTGCACCTGTTTTGTTTGTAAAGAAGAAAGACGGCTCAACGAGGCTGCATTGATTAGTGGAATCAACAAGGTAATCAGAAGAATAAATATCCATTACCGTATTGATGATTTATTTGACCATTCTGAGAGTGCACAAGTGTTTTCCAAGATTGATCTTAGATCGGGTATCACCAATTGAAAGTCAAACCGAAGACATTGATAAAGCGCTTTGAGCGAGGTATGGCCACTTTGAATTTTTAGTTATGCCGTTCGAGTTACGAATGCCCCGCCGCATTTATGGACCTCATGAGCGAATTTTTAAACCATACCTTGACGATTTTATTGTGGTATTTATTGATGACATATTGATCTATTCTAAGATAGAAGAACATGAATATCATCGAGACTTGCCCCGCAAACCTTAAGAGAACGAAATTGTATGCTAAAGCTGTCTAAATGTGAATTTTGGCTTGATCATATAATGTTTTTGGGGCATGTTGTTAGCAAAGATGGAATTCTGTTGACCCGAAAAATTGAAGTCAGAGTGGTGGCCTAGACCAACAAATGTATTTGAAGTCCAAGCTTTTTGGGATTTGGATATTCTGAAGGTTTGTCAAAGATTTCTCCAAAATTGCCTTACCACCGACTCGGTTAACGAAAGGGATATCATTTGTTGGGTGACCAAAGAGAATCGGATTTCAAGAATTGGAAACCCGAGTTGTGATCGCACCGATTTTGACTCTACCTTCGTGCGGATGGTTATCTGTTTTTAGTGATGCTTCTCATAAGGGTTTGGGGTGTGTTTTAATGAGAATGAGAGTTATTGCTTATGCTTCCCAGTTGAGACCACATGAAAGGAACTACCCACCCATGACCTAGAACTTGCTGCGATAGTGTTTGCACCGAAAATTTGGCGTCACTATTTATGCGAGCAACATGTGAAGTGTATATCGACCACAAGAGCTGAAGTACTTTTCACTCGAAAGAATTGAATATGAGACAGCGGAGATGGCTTGAACTGATAAAAGATTATGACCTACAGATTTTGTACCATCCGGGAAAAGCCAACACCGTTGCCGATGCATTGAGCCGAAAATCGATTGGGAACTTAGCCTGTTTGTTGACTGGACAGAAAGAGTTGCTTCTTGATCTGGAAAAGTCTGAAATTGAAATTGTTTTGAAAGAACAAGGTGGAACCTTAGCTGCTATTTCTGCTCAACCAGCATTGATTGAGGAAATTAAAGAAAAACAACAACTAGATGATTTCTTGAAAAAGGTTATTGAAGAAAGAGATTCAAAACCGAGACCGGGGTTCAAATTTGAGAACAATATACTGAAATTTCAAGACAGACTGTGTGTACCGAATGACACTGAATTGAAAAGAAGAGTTCTACAAGAAGGCCACAGTTCGAAGTTTTCGATTCACCCAGGGAATACGAAAATGTACCAAGATCTGAAACAGAATTTCTGGTGGCCAGGAATGAAGAAAGAAATTGCCGACTTTGTGTCTAAATGTTTTCACTGCCAATAGGTCAAAGCTGAACATCAACGACCTGCCGGATTATTGCAACCCTTACCCATACCAGAGTGGAAATGGGAGCATATCACGATGGATTTTATCGTCGGATTACCGCGCTCCAGGAAAGGTATGGATTCCATTTGGGTTATTGTTGATAGACTGACTAAATCTGCACACTTCCTACCTGTCAAGACAATCTATAATGCAGATAAATTGGCTGTTATCTATATTGATGAGATTGTGAGATTGCATGGAGTGCCTGTATCTATTGTTTCTCGAGGATTCAAGTTTACATCGAGGTTACGGCGAACCTCTGCATTGGAGTCTTGAATTGAGGCTGAGTAGTGCCTATTGTAACAACGCCCGCGGGGGACCTCGCCACAGCTCGGACTCGATTTTGTTGCGGTTCTAAATCTCGAACCAAAGAGTCCAAATCCGGCAAATCGTTTTGAAGAAAAACAGATTTTTTGAAAGAAGTGCCAAACATGGATCGCTTTGCGGATAATGAGTCGCCACCTAAATATTTTAAAATGGGAAATTTAGGAAACCCTGACTCGGTGCCAAAAGGCCACGTGTCCGTCATCACCAAAGTTGGTTCGGGGACATGGGTACGATTTGGGGCGGTCACATCGTGTGCACTCTCGCCGATCAAAGACCGCCTCTACTAACCATGATATCTGTTTTTGAAAACTTTGTGAGTTCTTATTAGGTTATTAGCCTAGATTACTATGTGATGCTCGCATGACAAACAAGTATAAATGGGCCGTCGAATTGGAACTAAACATCTCATGTTTGTTTGTGAAAGATGGTTTGCTACCCGCAGGTAGGCTTAAAATGCAGATTTTGCCACAATCTAGTGGGCTTAAAACAAACAGTCGATGAATTGCTCCAATTCAGATAACTCAACCTTCACCCACAGGCATTCAAGGCAGTTATATCACATAAGCATTTAGCCTCATGGCAAGCATGCTATCATGGCAACACTCACACGCATGCAAGGATGCTAAAGCATAACCACTTACCGAGTACTCCAAGCCAAAACAGGAAAACGATTAGAAATCATGCATGAATCCTAAGTATACTGAAATGCCTAATGCAACACATGCGAAAATGCAACTATAGCAGGCTCGGCTATTCTAAATATGGCATATGAGATGCAACAGCTGTCAAGTACTCAACTTGGAATTGAAATCTGATGCACGGTTGTATGATGCGCCGAGTCTGATGCAAAACAGATGAATGATGCAAACATCTTTGTCATCATCAGTATGCTAATTGAAATATGCCCTATATCTAACCATCATAAGCAGGTAAATACAAGGGAAGAAAGACATAGGGTTGGAAGACATACATCACACTCACACACCCTTATTACAATTGTGCCCCCGCGCAGAGGGTCCGAATAAAATAATAATACAGTCCGAATAAAAGAATATACGATCAATAAATATCTGATTTCTAATTAATTAACAAATTAATTACAGAAAAGTAAAACTGGCATGCAAGCCAGGGACTGCCTTGCTCCTGATGAATGGTATATGCTGGGCTGCTTGGCGTAGAAATCCACTGGGATGCCCTGATTAGCCTCTGTTTGCAATTTTCTCGAAATGCGTGCGACCTCAAAAAGTAGTTGATTGTTGATTTTGCTGCAACAGAGAGCAGGAAAAGGGCATAGCAATGTATTTCACAAATATATGCATGCCTCGATCCTCGTGCCACCAATCACGCACATCAATGCATGATGGCCGAGGAATCGAATTGCACAACTCAATGTAGGATGAATGCATATGAATGCTACAACAAAAACCTAACTCCATCATGGGTAATCCGAGTGTGGATCGGGAATTGAGACACGCCCGTCACTCGAGTCTGGCGACGCCTCGTTTCCCGTGCAATATGCATGATATGCATGAAATGCAACTAAGATACAGTCCTAGCATGCGCAATGCTATGAAAATGAGATGTCTCGAAACGCGTGTCCATAGACACGCAAACCGAGAAATGCGGAATGACATGCGAAATGCAATGATGGGCTTATACCAACATGAGGGAACTCGTGCCTCACTTACACGCAAACCGAGGCAATGATGAAATGAAAAACGAAAGAAATGGAAGGTGCCTCGAAGTGCATGCCCGCGGGCACGCAAACCGAGGCGATAATGAGATGAGAATCGGATAAAACTGAAGTGCCTCGAAGTGCGTGCCCACAGGCGCGCAAACCGAGGCGATGATGAAAGATGAAAATTGGATAAAACCATAGTGCCTCGGCGTGCCTGCGCGCATAACCGAGGCGATGATGAAAGATGAAAATCGGATAAAACCGAAGTGCCTCCAAGCGTGTGCCTGGTAGCGCGCAAACTGAGGCGATGATGAAAGATGAAAATCGGATAAAACCGAAGTGCCCCGAAGTGCGTGCCCACAGGCGCGCAAACCGAGGCGATGATGAAAGATGAAAATCGGATAAAACCGAAGTGCCTCGAAGTGCGTGCCCACAGGCGCGCAAACCGAGGCGATGATGAAAGATGAAAATCGGATAAAACCGAAGTGCCTCGAAGTGCGTGCCCGCAGCACGTAAAGCGAGCGATGAATGAAAATCGGATAAAATTGAAGTGCCTCGAACGCAGCGTGCCTGGTAGCAAAGCGGCGATGAAATGGGATGAAAAGACATATGGAATGCAACGATGGGCTTACACCAACATGGGAGAGCCTCAGCTCACTCACATAGGAGGCCGTCGGGTAAAAACAAAGCTGCCTCGAAAGCAGCGTGCCCATGACACGCAAATCGAGGCAATGATGTAAAACATGAAAATGCAATTTGGCCTTACGCCGACATGAGAGGGCCTCAACCACACTCACATAGGCTGCCGGAATGATAAGAATGAGGTGCCTCGAAGTGCGTGCCCATTGGCACGCAAACCGAGGCAATGCAAAAATGATAGGAATGGCATGGAAATGATATGCAAGCATGGCAATGGAATTTCAGCACCTAAATAAAGGGGAAAACAGCCCCGAAACAATTCGAAATGACACTCGAAGCATGCATTCATCCCGAAAGTGTGAAATTAAGCCCCGAAATGGCCTATAGCCATGCTATACATGCAAAATATGATCATGGCGGCAAGAACAGTAGCAAGGCAGTCCCAAATATGGCATTTTTCAGTAACAAACATGGCCAAAATGCAAGCATAGATAGATCAACAATAGCATGCAAAGTTAGTGGCCAAAAGAGGAGTATTGAGACAAGTGACATATGCAAACCCCAAATGGACAAACTTTATTCTACAACATTGAAGATGAGCTAAAAATAGGCACAATTGCAGAAGATGACATCCTCAAAATCAGAATAAAATCATGCTAACAATTCCATGCAAAAATGGAGCTCAAAAGAGGCTATAACAAGAGTCATGCAAAGAAAGCACCAAATGACAAAACTTTCTTCATGAAATGTGTAAAGGGGGTCAAAATAAGACCAAAGTCAGTAGGGGTCGAAGTCCCAAAAACAAATAGAAATAGGTCAAAAGTTGCATACAAAAAATGGGCACACTTGATGGAATTTGAAGGAAGTGGTGGATACAATGGCCAAATGAAGTTGAGCCCTTCTACAATGTTGTAGAGGGGCTCAAAATGAGCACAAAATCAGTATGGGTCGGACCCATAAAAACAAAAGGAAATAGGCCTAAACTAGCATGCAAGATAATGGCATAAAAGCTAGGTATTGAAACAAGTATATCATAGAAGCCTCAAATGAAGTTGAGCCCTTCTACAAAGTTGTAGAGGGGCTCAATATGAGCACCTAAAACCAGTAGGGTCAGAGCCCCAATTCTCAACCAAATAGAGTATAGAAATGAATCAAGAAAAAGCCCTAAAAGTTGATTTTGAAGACTTACCCTTGAAGACTTGTCTTTCTTTGATTCTTAGCTCGATTTGTTGCTTCTTGACCTCTGAAGAACACCTCCTTGCTGCTGAAATGGTAGTAGGGATGGTGAGGCTAGGTGTTGATGAAGAAGACCTAGGGACTTAGAAGCTTTTTGAGGTTTTAAGCTAGGAAATGGAGGTTTTGGAGAAGTGTTCTTGAAGACCAATTTTCCAACCTTGAAGAAGGAGAGGAGGGCCCTTCAAATAGACAAAAATGGGGTGTAAAGGGAGGAAAGCACCCAATCTTTCCCTCGAAATATCCGGATGCCCAGGATATGTTGGAAAATATCCGGACAAGTGGAGACAATTTGGAAGCAGTGGCCGGCCGGTAGTTTTTGCAAGGTGGCCGGCCAGCCACCCCATGGCCGACAGCCACCCTACATGGCCAAATGAAAAATGAAAAAAAAAGTTTTGAATTAGTGGCCGACCACCAACTTTAGGGTCCTCCCAAGTGTGTAGAACAAGGATCCAAGGTTGGAATTTGGCAACCTTGAAGCGAAGCCACAACATAGAGCTTGAAGGAGAGGCTCAAAATGAAACTCAAATTTTCGGCCGACCACCAACTTTGGGTCCTCCAAGATGTAGAACAAGGTTCTACGGTTGGAAATTGGCAACAGGCGAGGAGCCACAACATAGAGCTTGAAGAGAGGCTCAAAAATGAAACTCAAATTTTCTGCCGACCACCAACTTTTAGGGTCCTCCCATGTCCCCGATCACAGATATGTAGCTTTGGTTGGAAGAAAATACCTAGGGTGTTCAACATTGGCGGAAGTGAGAAAAAGCAGGCTCGGGAGGAAGCAGCTATCTGGAATAATTGCGGCTTCTCACCCCGGTGATCTTCGATGTTGAAGCAGAGGTACACCAAGTTTGAACAAAAACTAATGAGAAATGAGCGCTCGGAGCCAAAAGCGAGCAATTCGGGATCCAAAATGAGCATCGATCTGGAAGTGGTGTTCGGCGAAGTGGATATCTGCAACTCGGTGTCCTCGGAATGACAAAAGCAGAGGTTCTTGCCAAAATCGAGAAAAGCGATGCAAAATGAATGCTCGGGACCAAAACCGCGGTTCGAGGTCCGAAAACCGATTCTGAGCACCGAAAGTGGCATCTGACCCGAAGTGGGCATCGGGGCCCAGGGTTCCTCGAAATGATAAAAGCGAGGTTCTGCCGAAGCCGGAGAAAGCGGATGCGAAATGAATGCTCGGGGCCCAAATCCGCGATTCGGGGTCCGAAAATGGGTCGCCGAACGCAGTGGTGTTAATTGCGAAGTGGGCATCGAGGCCCAGTGTTCCTCTGAACTATAAAGCAGTGCATGCCAAAACCGAAATCGGAGATAGTTGGGTGGTCGAACCCGAGGCAGCACGGCTGACGGCCACAGGAGCTCGAAATGGGCAAAATGGCCTCTGACCACAAAATATAGCTCACGCCCTTTGGGAGATAGTCTCTGGGACCCTCCCTTCCCTCGGGAAGAAAGCAGAGAAAAACGAGTCAGTTATGGCAAGGACAAAACCTGAAGAGGGTTGAAGTCCGAGGCGGCGCCGCCGCAACTCTGAGACTTCTGAGCGAGCCTGATGCAACATCACCAAGCGCTCAATCGGTGGTGTCTGAGTCTTAAGGTCGGTCAAAATGGGGTGTCTCTGATTGCCCCTCTTTGTGAAACTTCGAAGTCAAGAAGTGGCGTGAGTGAATGTCAAAGCCGAGAGGCGACCCATTTTGATAAGGCGAAGACTTAGACAATCATACAAAACAAGCGAAATCGTGCCCATGAGCGAGGCAAGAATGCAAATGATAGGCCGAGCCAAGTGATTGTGCAAGTGCAACGGTGTAATGAAGCAAGTATTGACAAATAGATGCAGCATTTTAAGCAAGAATGCAAAGCAAACAACTACATTTCATGCGGTTAGGAATGCGGAGAATCATTCAATTCTCGTCGCGTCTCACGGAGAAGATACGATACTGCGCGATTCGTCCGGTCGAATGATCTGATGCACAAAATAGTGCGATCGCTAAGCAATGCGATTGATTTGAAATGCACAAGAGCGGTCGTCATAAAGCAGTAGCGATTGATTATCTGCACAAAAGCGGTCACGATCATAAAAAGCAATGTGATCGATTTGAAATGCACAAGACGGTCTGCGATTGAGGTGCGCCAAAATAAGCGCGATTGATAAAGCGCACAAAAGCAGTCGTCGATTTGAAATGCACAAATGTAGCGATCGATTTGAAATGCACAAGACATTGCGATTGAGGTCGCCAAAATAAGCGCGATTGATAAACCGCACAAAAGCAGGCGATCGCAAAATAAGCGAATGATTTGAAATGCACAAGAGCAGTCGATCGCAAAAGCAAGCGATCGATTTGAAATGCACAAGATTATGTGATTGAGGTCGCAAAATAGCGCGATTGATGAAGCGCACAAAAGCGGTCACGATCGCAAAATAAGCGAATGATTTGAAATGCACAAGGCAGTCTGCGATTGAGGTGCATAAAATAAGCGCGATTGATTAAGCGCACAAAAGTCACGATCGCAAAATAAGCGCGAATGATTTGAAATGCACAAGGCGGTCACGGTGAAGTGTGCATGACAATGCGAGTAATGAGCATGGTGTGATTGATACACAAAATGAGCGAGTATGATAGACATACTAAAGGTGAACACAAAATGTGATAGATGCACTAAGTGAGCAGTATGATGGATATACTAAAGGTGCGTGATGGATACACAAAATGTGATATAGAAAATGAAAATGTGTGTGATAGATACACAAAAGTGAAAATGTGTGTGATAGATACAGAATGAATGAAGTGTGATTGATACAGAATGAATGATCTCAAATGGAACTTCTTTGAATGAACCGTACATACAATATCGTGCATGACTAAGAAAGAAACTTGATAGGGACAATGCATTACAAGGCATGATGCTTAAGGAAAGCAAATAAATGGACAAAGCGGCGCTTTAGAAAGCACCTCATAAGGTGAGTGGCGGTGAACCGCTCTATTACGGCGAGGATCTCCTTGTGCTCTTGAACACTTACCTTCAACTCAGTACAAAGGCTCTGGAATCTTGACAAGGGACATCATCTGTATGTAAGAGCTCACTGGCTACTTGTCTTCTGATCATATTCACAACTTTCCTATTCTCCAAGCAGGTGACAGACTAGGTTGGTTCGATATCGAATTGAGGTGCATACATGCTATCTCAACCTATGGGGCTTCCATCTGATTTCAAGCCGAGGCGCGCCTCTGGGTATTTAAACGGACTTTAGTCTCGGAAATCCCGAACCTTTGCGTTCTAGGCCACGGCCATTCGAACTCTAATTTCCACCGTCGCGATTGGTCTCCTAGGAACTCATCATAAACACGGCCAAGATGCCTCGATAGGGAATGGTACTCGGAGAGCACTCGATCGCCATTACGGCAAGTAGACTTGATTTTGAGCTTGAGGTAGAGGCACACTCATACTTGAACATTGGCAAGACACGAAGAGGTACACGGAGTATAGTCTCGGAACTTCTTGAAGTTGGAACAAACTCGGATGCTCGACATTTTCCTCTTTTGCTTTTGCTTTGCAGCCCGGAACCTAAATAGCTTCAGATAGGTCCTGGTTCTACTGTTTTCGTATGACCTGGGTTGAACCCTGCGGTTTTATGAAAGAACAAATTCTATTTTGCACAAATGTGGAGAACGGCCACGGCTTTTCGGAGCACAAAGCGATTTTATTGAAATTGAGAGATGGGTTTAAGTTCTCAAGCGGGTATTGAGCCTCTGACTCTGACACACTCTGACTCAACAAGAAAACAAAAGGCACATAACTTAGACACATCGAGTAACACTCGAGGCGACTCAAAATAAGGATCGAGATAAAACAAAAAGACCACGACACTCGGGCGTGCACAGAACTGTTTCACCGGGTATGTTTCCCATCCTTTCTTATTTGTGATTCTCACATCACTCGGCCCTCAAGCTCTGTTTTTTTTTTTGAAAAAAAGCCCTTTTCTCACTTTTTCTCTCATCGCACATCTCTCTATTATTTAATCTCTCATTTTTCAATCCCTCCCCTGGGTGGTTGATGGATAAACAGCAAGTTGTGGGCTCGTGCCTCTAGCATTCTGCTAGATTTTCTTTCTTCCGCTCACAGCTAGTGAAGTCCTCCCGCAGAGGGGTTGTGCTACAAATGGGCATGTAGCAAATCTGCAGCTGACATCGGTCGATGATGCCCTGTTGGGGAGTTTGGACGTGGCGGATCTGTCGAGATGAGGAGTGTAATGTCTGGCCCCATTCGATTAAGTGCACTTGGCTTGATACCTCGCTGCTTGGAGCGTGTGAGAGCTTTTTCGACCATTTTGTTGTCGCCTTCAGTTGTGCCTTCTTCTGGCAGGTAAAGTGCCCTTCTTGGTGAGTATGTTGATAAAGGGGGAAAGACAGAACTCCTGACCCAACTGTGCCCCTAGTTCATTATTTTGACCATTTTTTATTTTTGCTTTCTAAAAACAAAATTTGGCCAAAATGGGAGTTAGATTAACATGCTTGTTCGATTTTTGATTTGAAATCATGCAAGTCAGGCTATAGTCTTGAAAATTTTCCTTTTTGAGTCGAGAGCAGGTCGATTTTGGAAAATGAAACAATTTTAGAAAATTAGTCAACCTCGATAAAATTCTCAAAAACTATTTTTGCAAAGCGGCCAATGCTCAACAAGCGCGGAACCTACTCTTGAGATCGCAACCTCGGATCAAGGAAAGCGCCTTGCTTGAAAAGAGTGCATAGCGAAAAGTTGCCCCTTGTTTGAAAACGGCATGGCGTATTGAATAGCATGAAAGTTGCCCTTGTTTGAAACGGCACCTTGGCGCGTTGAATGTAGCGGAAAGTTGCCCTTGTTTGGATGGCGTCATGACACACTATAATTAGTCCTCGAGTGATGGTGACAACCGAACTCTCGAGATCTGAAGAAGGCAAAGATGATCAAAACCATTACATGGACACAATCGAATTTGAATCGTTTTACGGCTGGACTTCAGGATGAAGTTGCCTACGTATCCCAAACATGGGAATCAAGCCTTACGTAGTTCGGGGTTAAGGTACACTTGGGTATTTAACCTCTCCTTTTTATGCTCTAACTTTTGCCAAGGCGCCTATTGCAGGTTTTCGACCTTGCGAGCTTTGTTCTTCTTTCTTTTCTTTTTTTTTCTATTCTTCTTTTTTCTTCTTCTTTTTTTTTGCATTTTCTTTTCTTTTCTTTTTTTTTTGTATCTTTGCATTTTTTTCTTTTTGCATTTTTGTATATATATTTTTCTTGTCTCGCTCTAACTTTTGCCTGGGTCGCCCTTTCGGGTTTTCGGCCCAGCGAGCCTTTCAAAGGGTAAAAATGTAACCAGTCCATGCCAAATGGTTATGAGATTGAAGCCCTCTATATCCAAGAGAGTGGCTGTTGTATTGACTTGCAGAAAGATCCACCTTTGGCTCTTCGAGCACATCGGATATTTTTTGCCCCTAGTTAGTGCTTCGCTCTAGCCTTGCAAGCTTCTTTTGACAAGGTCGATCTTCTTGATCGACTTTGGTGCCTCTTGTTCGAAATTTGCTTCAAATCGGCCACAGGCCTCACATCGTAGTTGACCGTTGAACCTTGAATTCAAGTTCAAGGTTTGGAAGCAAAGGGTTGAGTCTCGAGGCGAAGCGATCCTAAAAGCTGCACAATATCAAGCGATTCCACACATGTCTTCGCAGGACAGCAAAATATTTTTGAAAGTTTTAAAAGCAACAAATCGCTTCATGGCGAAGGCGATGTAGGACCAATCTGGATCAAAGCTAGGGTCCTTCTCGTACTCACGCTAACAAGCATGATTTCATTCATTAAGAGCTTAACGCCTTTCTTTCTCTCGGTTTGATCAAAGTTTTGCAAATCGAGGAATTCCTCCTCTTTGTTTTCAACTGCGGTGTTCAAAAGTTTTGAAAAACTTAGGTCAATACAATGGCTTCAAGGCACAAGAGAGCGGTGGAATGCCTGCCATTTCATTCAAATCCGGCATAACTAGCACACGGCGAAACAAATGAGAGTATGGAAATCACTCTTTATTTCATTCAAGATCTGTTGGCATAACTGGCTCCCTGGCAGAAACAGACTCAAAACAAAGCAAAAGGACAAACAGAAAACAAAACAGTGATGTCCGAGGTAACACCCCCCACGGAATCATCTGACTCCTATACAACAGGACTGACTCGACACAACAAGACAGACCCAAAATAAAAGAGACTGACTCAAAACAAAAGGACAGACTCAAAACAAAGTAGCAAAAACTGACCCAATACCCAAGTCAGAAAGCACAAAAACTGGTATTTGCATATTGCTTAGAACAGTGCGTGCCATTCCCACGGCTGGAGTTGATCGAGCACTGCCCGCAGGTGGTTCATCCCCCGTTCACATAACATTATCCCCCAAGTTCACTGACCTAGTGCCGATAGACTTTGCTGAGCTCGGCGGGAGGATGTCCCCGTTGTCAAATAGATCCTGTACTTCATGGCGAAGACGGAAGCAGCGATTGTTAGTAGCATGGCGGTTCTTGATGGTACGCCTTGATCTTGGGTAGCATCATGTGTAGCCGGAAGAGGGTTCGGGAGGCCGAGGCTCAAGGGTTTGAGATGGCCTTGTCCACAAGGATTTGGAAAGCTTTGGATAAAGGCATGTGGAGGGCATGGAAGACCCTCGACCTCGGGGTTGGTATACGGGTTTGTAGATTTTCTTTGGGCGCACCATAAAGGGATTGGCAGTCTTGGCTTTGGTTTCTTGATCTCTTCTAAGTCGGATTAGAGCAAATAGGATCATTTCTGGTATATCGGCCCTTCTCCCGGCTTGCCCCTTGATTCAAACTACCCCCAACTTGAGTAGCGAAAGTGTCATTCACAGCTTTTGCGACAATCGCGAGCACTTGTTCTTTGTTCAGTCCCTCGGATTTCAAAGTCTTAACAGCCAACAGAAGATGTTCATGGGGATCCATGTCTACCCTTACCTTGTCTTTTCCACTCGCTTCCACTTTGTCACGGGATTGGCCTTCCTCAAATGCAGCCCGCCCCAAGACTAGGGAGCCTTTTGACAAGAAATTCCCAGTATGTTGTGTGGTCGATGATGGAGGCAAAACTCCAAAGGTTAAATCTGCCACAGTTCTCTGAAGATCTTCAATCATCCTCATCAGCTCAGAAGTAGTGGGTTCATGTGTTTGGAATGACCGGGGTCCAGATGCACCCATCATGCATATGTCCATGCTTTCCGGGATAAACACCTCAGGCTTAGGTAGATGGGCCGGGGTGATGTATATGCTGGGGTCATAAGTGGGTGGCAGTATATGGATGAGATTGAGGTAGGCAGGAGATGTTTGGTCATTGGGGTCAAGGTGGAGCTATCGTCCGTTATCGATGAGATTTTGGACCTCATGGCGAAAGCGGTAGCAAGTCGGTGCCATGACATCTGGCGATGGTACTGATGCTTGGAGGGGTTATGTCTGGTGGAGTGGGTTGGGAAGAGGTTGAGGATTGAGGGTTTGAGATGCCCTTTTCCATCAAGCCTTTTAGTCGCTAGTCAAGCTCATATAGAGGGGGTGAAAGTTACGCCTGAGCTCGAATTTGGGTCGACTATTTGCAAGCTTGAATTGGCAAAAGGGTTGGTTGTGGTATTGTATTGATTTGATGGGTTCGAATAGTGCTACTTAGGCATTGGTACTCCTTGAAGTCACCCTCCTTGTTGGTTCACTTGTTGCAGGAATGATCCCATTGTTGACGCATTCTCGACTGAACCCCAGTTCATGCAAACTTTTGAAAGTGAATCTGGAGCGACTATCAATTTACGCAACATATCATGTTCGAGGTTCCGCACCATCATCTGCACTTGCTCCCTCTGAGAAGGGCGGCGATCTGTCATCAGTGCTGCCTTTGCTCTCCATCTCGCAACAAATTTCCCAAAAGACTCTGTTGGGTTACGGCGGGTTGCTTCAAGCTCTTGGATGGTCATTTCAACTTTGGTATTGTAGGAATATTGATCGACAAAGGCCTCTAATTCTTCCATTTTGCTTCACTTTGTCCTCCAACCTAGTGTACCAAGTGGTGCTACACCCGACAGTTCTTCCATCTGAGAGAGTTTTGTGGCTTAGTCGGACCCATCGGCTTTAGAACATCCAAGAAAAGTCGGATATGTATCATTGGATCCCAGACCCGTCAAACGGTCAATATATGGCATTTTGAATCCGTCGGGAGTCTGGCTGAACTCGGTGTGCCCATCCTCAATGTCGGGAATGGAGTTAAGGCCATGTGCCCTTTTGAATTGCTTCTCAAGGTTCGCAATTTTCACTGCGGTCGGATCGGTCATTAGCATCAAGGGATAACGCCTCTTATTAATTTGCACCGAAGTCTGAAAACTTGGGCTTGAGTCAACCCTTCTCGAGGACTTGGACACGCAAATTTTCGGTTGGCGGAATTGGGTCAAAGTTCGGTTGGGGTCCCAAAAATTTGGATGTGAGGCGACGCCCCGGATGGGCGCTAGCGTTTCAATCTTGGTCTCAACTGCATGGCGATTCCACGATTCAACAGCTGTTATCACGGCCACAAATTCTTCGAACCTTGCGCCATCACGGTGCTGTTGAGTCCGAACAAAGGTGATGTGTTGGTGATTGACGGATCAGATGGACCAGGAGAGCCTGGTAGCCTTTCTTTGCCTTGCCTCGTGAAAAGAACCTTGGTTTCCTTGAATTGAATTTCGACCTAATCCGATCTATCGGCACTAGTCCAATGTACAGGAGATAGTGGAGCCTTACGAAGCTATGGTTCGGGACTACCTAGCAAAAGAAAACATGTAGCATCTCATTGATTTCACGAGCAGAATCTGAACAAAAATTTGAATGAGTGTGCTCTCTCTTGAATTCTGCCCAAAATTGCACATGGTGATACCCTCGTAAAAGCAGTTCCACCAAATACTGATGCCCGCAGGCCTGATACCCAAAATACTGAATTGGTGCCCGTGGGCCTGATGCTCAAACTCATAAACTGATACATGCATTCCCTGTAGAGGCACACTCTAACAAACACATAACAGATAAGTGAGAGCCAAAACACCCCTATGTTGGGGTAGGGTTTCCCTGTCCTATTTTGTCAGGAACTAGGGTTTCACTACGCACGCAGCGGCTTCAAACAACCTATAAACGGGTAAGCAACCTGTCCTAGTTTGGAATGGTCACTATGGATCCGAATATGCACTAGGTCGAATGGTCAAAAAGGGTGCCCCGGTAAAATCGGGGTTTGTGTTCCATCTTTGTCGAGCCCAGGCCGTCGGCCTTACGGACATGACTTGACAAGACAAGCCTCCGACCGTCGTTCGGGAATGGCATATGGCAAACCACGGTGTCCTAAGGCACCAATGCAAATGCAATGCAAAGAAACACACAAGCGTAGTCAAAACCAGATATCACGAGTTCGAGTCAAGTTCTCTAAATCCCAAGTGATGCCAGAAGCGTAACAACGCCCATGAGGACCTCGCCCTGACTCGGACTCGATTTTGTTGCGGTTCTAAATCTCGAACCAAAGAGTCCAAATCCGCAAATCGTTTTGAAGGAAAAGCAGATTTTTGAAAGAAGTGCCAAACATGGTACTTTGCGGATATGAGTCGCCACCTAAATATTTTAAAATGGGAAATTTAGGAAACCCTGACTCGGTGCCAAAAGGCCACGTGTCCGTCATCACCAAAGTTGGTTCGGGAACTTGGGTACGATTAGGGAAGGTCACATCGTGAGCACCCCCTCTCGCCCGGTCAAAGACCAGCCTCTACTAACCATGATATCTGTTTTTGAAAACTTTGTGAGTTCTTATTCCGGTTATTAGCCTAGATTACTATGTGATGCTCGCAGCAAACAAGTATAGACTGGGCCGTCTGAATTGGAACTAAACATCTCATGTTTGTTTGTGAAAGATGGTTTGCTACCCGCAGGTAGGCTTAAAATGCAGATTTTGCCACAATCTAGTGGGCTTAAAACAAACAGTCGATGAATTGCTCCAATTCAGATAACTCAACCTTCACCCACAGGCATTCAAGGCAGTTATATCACATAAGCATTTAGCCTCATGGCAAGCATGCTATCATGGCAACACTCACACGCATGCAAGGATGCTAAAGCATAACCACTTACCGAGTACTCCAAGCCAAAAGCAGAAAGCGATTAGAAATCATGCATGAATCCTAAGTATCTTTAATGCCTAATGCAACACATGCGAAAATGCAACTATAGCGAGCTCGGCTATTCTAAATATGGCATATGAGATGCAACAGTATCAAGTACTCAACTTGGAATTGAAATCTGATCACGGTTTGTATGATCTTGCAAGGCAGTGCGTGCAAAAGATGAATGATGCAAACATCTTTGTCATCTTGTATGCTAATTGAAATATGCCCTATATCTAACCATCCAAGGATAAATAAAAGGGAGAAAGAAATGGGGTTGGAAGACATACATCACACTCACACACCCTTATTACAATTGTGCCCTGCAGAGTCGAATAAAATAATAATCTGATCAGAATAAAAGAATATATAGTCCTAATAAATATCTGATTTCTAATTAATTAACAAATTAATTACAGAAAATAAAAGCGGCATGCAAGCCGGGCCCCTTACTCTGATGAATGGTATATCTTTGAAATTTGCTTGGCGTAGAAATCCTTTGGGATGCCCTGATTAGCCTCTGTTTGCAATTTTCTCGAAATCGTGCGACCTCAAAAGTTGTTGATTGTTGATTTTCTTTGCAACGAAGCGAGGAAAAGGGCATAGCAATGTATTTCACAAATATATGCATGCCTCGATCCTCGTGCCACCAATCACGCACATCAATGCATGATGGCCGAGGAATCGAATTGCACAACTCAATGTAGGATGAATGCATATGAATGCTACAACAAAAACCTAACTCCATCATGGGTAATCCGGAGTGTCGGTGACTGGGGAATTGAGACACGTTCCGTCACTCGGAGTACGAAACGTGCCTCGTTTCCCGTGCAATATGCATGATATGCATGAAATGCAACTAAGATACAGTCCTAGCATGCGCAATGCTATGAAAATGAGATGTCTCGAAACGCGTGTCCATAGACACGCAAACCGAAATCTTGAATGACATGCGAAATGCAATGATGGGCTTATACCAACATGAGAGCCTCGGCCCTTACATGGGAGGCGGAATGAAAAGAATGAGGTGCCCGAAATGCGTGCTTGGCACGCATAACCGAACAATGATGAAATGAAAAGCGGAAGAAATGGAAGGTGCCTCGAAGTGCATGCGCGAACGCATAAACCGAGGCGATGATGAGATGAGAATCGGATAAAAGCGAAGTGCCTCGAAGTGCGTGCCTGGTAGCATAAACCGAAGCGATGATGAAAGATGAAAATCGGATAAACCGTAGTGCCTCGAAGTGCGTGCCGCGGTAGCAAAGCTGGCGATGATGAAAGATGAAAATCGGATAAAACCGAAGTGCCTCAAACGCGTGCCTGGTAGCGCGCAAACCGAAGCGATGATGAAAGATGAAAATTGGATAAAATCGAAGTGCACGGAAGTGCGTGCCGCATAAGCAAAACCGGGCGATGATGAAAGATGAAAATCGGATAAACCGAAGTGCCTCGAAGTCGTGCCTGGTAGCGCAAACCGAGGCGATGATGAAAGATGAAAATCGGATAAAACCGAAGTGCCTCGAAGTGCGTGCCCACATGCGCGCAAACCGAGGCGATGATGAAAGATGAAAATCGGATAAAATCGAAGTGCCTCGAAGTGCGTGCCCACGGGCACGTAAATCGAGGCGATGATGAAAGATGAAAATCGGATAAAACCGAAGTGCCTCGAAGTGCGTGCCCACGGGCACGTAAACCGAGGCGACGATGAAAGATGAAAATCGGATAAAACTGAAGTGCCTCGAAACGCGTGCCCACAGGCGCGCAAACCGAGGCGACGATGAAATGGGATGAAAAGACATATGGAATGCAACGATGGGCTTACACCAACATGGGAGAGCCTCAGCTCACTCACATAGGAGGCCGTCGGGTAAAAACAAAGCTGCCTCGAAACGCGTGCCCGCGGACACGCAAATCGAGGCAATGATGTAGAAGCATGAAAATGCAAATTGGGCTTACGCCGACATGAGAGGGCCTCAACCACACTCACATAGGCTGCCGGAATGATAAGAATGAGGTGCCTCGAAGTGCGTGCCCATTGGCATAATGAAAACCGATGCAAAAAATGATAGGAATGGCATGGAAATGATATGCAAGCATGGCAATGGAATTTCAGCACCTAAATAAAGGGAAAACAGCCCGAAACAATTGAAATGACACTCGAAGCATGCATTCATCCCGAAAGTGTGAAATTAAGCCCGAAATGGCCTATAGCCATGCTATACATGCAAAATATGATCATGGCGGCAAGAACAGTAGCAAGGCAGTCCCAAATATGGCATTTTCAGTAACAAACATGGCCAAAATGCAAGCATAGATAGATCAACAATAGCATGCAAAGTTAGTGGCCAAAGAGGAGTATTGAGACAAGTGACATATGAAAACCCAAAATGGACAAACTTTCTTCTACAACATTGAAGATGAGCTAAAATAGGCACAATTGCAGAAGATGACATCCTCAAAATCAGAATAAAATCATGCTAACAATTCCATGCAAAATGGAGCTCAAAAGAGGCTATAACAAGAGTCATGCAAAAGCACCAAATGACAAAACTTTCTTCATGAAATGTGTAAAGGGGGTCAAAATAAGACCAAAGTCAGTAGGGGTCGAAGTCCCAAAAACAAATAGAAATAGGTCAAAAGTTGCATACAAAAAATGGGCACACTTGATGGAATTTGAAGGAAGTGGTGGATACAATGGCCAAATGAAGTTGAGCCCTTCTACAATGTTGTAGAGGGCTCAAAATGAGCACTAAAATCAGTATGGGTCGGACCCATAAAAACAAAAGGAAATAGGCCTAAACTAGCATGCAAGATAATGGCATAAAAGCTAGGTATTGAAACAAGTATATCATAGAAGCCTCAAATGAAGTTGAGCCCTTCTACAAAGTTGTAGAGGGGCTCAATATGAGCACAAAACCAGTATGGGTCGGAGCCCCAATTCTCAACCAAATAGAGTATAGAAATGAAACAAGAAAAAGCCCTAAAAGCTGATTTTGAAGACTTACCCTTGAAGACTTGTCTTTCTTTGATTCTTGGCTCGATTTGTTGCTTCTTGACCTCTGAAGAACACCTCCTTCTGCTGAAATGGTAGTAGGGATGGTGAGGCTAGGTGTTGATGAAGAGAAGACCTAGGGACTTAGAAGCTTTTTTGAGGTTTTAAGCTAAGGAAATGGAGGTTTTTGGAGAAGTGTTCTTGAAGACCAATTTTCCAACCTTGAAGAAGGAGAGGGAGGGCCCTTCAAATAGACAAAAAATGGGGTGTAAAAGGGGAGGGAAAGCACCCACTCTTTCCCTCGAAATATCCCGGATGCCAGGATATGTTGGAAAATATCGGACAATTTGGGACAGTGAAAGCTGGCGGCCAGTGGTTTGCAAGGTGGCTGGCCACCCCCATGGCCGGCCACCACCCTACATGGCCGGCAGTGAAAAAAATGAAGTTTTGAATTAGTGGCCGACCACCAACTTTTAGGGTCCTCAAGGTGTGTAGAACAAGGATCCAAGGTTGGAATTTGGCAACAAGCGAGAGCCACAACATAGAGCTTGAAGGAGGCTCAAAAATGAAACTCAAATTTTACGGCCGACCACCAACTTTAGGGTCCTCCAAGATGTGTAGAACAAGGTTCTAGGGTTGGAAATTGGCAACAGGCAGGAGCCACAACATAGAGCTTGAAGGAGAGGCTCAAAATGAAACTCAAATTTTCGGCCGACCACCAACTTTTAGGGTCCTCCATGTCCCCGATCACAGATATGTAGCTTTGGTTGGAAGAAAATACCCTAGGGTGTTCAACATTGGCAGGAAGTGAGAAAAGCAGGCTCGGAGGAAGCGGCTCTATCTGGAATAATTGCTGGCTTCTCACCCCGGTGATCTTCTGATGTTGAAGCAGAGGTACTGCCAAGTTTGAACAAAAACTAATGAGAAATGAACGCTCGGAGCCAAAAGCCGAGCAATTGGGATCCGAAAATGAGCATCGATCTGGGAAGTGGTGTTGGCCGAAGTGGATATCTGCAACTCCGATGTCCCTCGGAATGACAAAACAAAGGTTCTGCCAAAAATCGAAAAGCGATGCAAAATGAATGCTCGGGACCAAAAGCGCGGTTCGAGGTCCGAAAACCGATTCTGAGCAAAAGTGGCATCTGACCACGAAGTGGCATCGGGGCCCCAGGGTTCCTCGAAATGATAAAGCAGGTTCTGCGAAACCGGAGAAAGCGGATCTGAAATGAATGCTCGGGGCCCAAATCACGCGATTTGGGGTCAAAATGGGTCGCCGCACCGAAGTGGTGTTCGGCGCGAAGTGAGCATCGAGGCCCAGTGTTCCTCGGAACTATAAAAGCAGTGCATGCCAAAACCGGAGAAATCGGAGATAGTTGGGTGGTCGAACCGAGGCACCGCAGCGGCTGACAAACCGCACCGGCTCCGAAATGGGCAAAATGGCCTCTGACCTGAAATATAGCTCATAGCCCTTTGGGAGATAGTCTCTGGGACCACTCCTTCCTCGGGAAAAAGCAGAGAAAACAGTCAGTTCGCAAACCGAGACAAGGCCTGAGAGAGGTTCTAAGTCCGGGAGGCGGGCGCCTGGCAACTCTGAGACTTTTGAACGAGCACAGTATGCAACATCACCAAGCGCTCAATCGGTGACGTCTGAGTCTTAAGGTCGGTCAAAAATGGGGTGTCTACACCTATCATCCTCAGACAGATGGCCAGTCAGAAAGGACCATCCAGACTCTAGAGGACCTACTGAGAATGTGTGTCCTTGATTTTCAGGGAAATTGGGAAAGTCATTTGCCGTTGGCTGAATTCGCCTACAACATGACTACCATTCGAGTGTCGGTATGGCGCCTTCGAGGCATTGTATGGCGAGAAAGTATAAATCTCAATCTCTTTGGGCGAAGTTGGAGATGGGCGTTGCTTGGGCGAGATTGTATATGAAACGATGAGAAAGTGAAATTGATACTGAAGCCGAGGCAGTAAAAGTTCTGCGGATGTCGAGAAGGCGGGATAGAGTATGAAGTGGGTGATCACGTGTTTGTGAAAGTGACACCAATGAAAGGCCAGACTCGCTTTGGAGTCAAAGGCAAGTTAGCACCGAGATATGTCGGACCGTATCAGATCATTGAGAAAATCAATCCGGTGGCGTATCAAGTTGCGCTCCCTCCTGAAATGGAGCATATGCACAACGTCTTCCACATTTCGACGTTGAGAGACTATCTTCGAGATCCGTTTCATGTGATTGAGCCTACTCGGATAGTGCTTAGTGATGACTACACCTACGAAGAACGGCCTATACAGATTGTAAACCGACGGATCAAGAAACTGAGAAACAAAGAGATTCCGCTAGTGAAAGTTGACTGGCAGAACCATGGTGGTGTGTATGCCACTTGGGAAAGGGAAGATGACATGGCTAGGCGATATCCGGATTTGTTCCCGCTGAATCCTGTTTTCTTCCAGACTGAAGGTAACTCGAGTTTAGAGGACTAAAGTCCTTATAAGGAGGGGAGACTGTAACAACCCTCGTACTGACTACCGTTAAACCACTGAATTATATACTGATTACCATTAAAGCTGAATCGCTAATGGTGATAAGTGAATGGATGAACCTCTTGAACAAAGCTGAATGAAAGCTGAATGAATGAGTTTGTCTATTGAATTGCGTGTTGCATTTGTTTGAGTGCATGATTATCTGTTTGCATTTTATGTTTAAACTGCTAATTGAAGGCCTTATCGGCGGCCGATTTAGAAACCGTTTGATGTTTTGTAATCAGCATAATATTTGTGATTTAATGATATTTTTATCTGAAAATTGATTAGGAATGATTAAAGTAGATTGGATTGAGCTAATTGAGAACTTAGGCTTATTTACTATAATGCCCTTGAGTGGACCATTTGTTTATTATTATTCATTGAACCTTATACACTAAGGAGACACATTTTGATCAGCCAATTCTTTCCCCATAACCGACCATAGAAGAGAAGTAGAGAGAGAGAGAGTTCATCTTGAAGAATTAAGCTCAAATTGTTAAAATTGCTAGATTGAGCTCCTAGACTTGTAATTGAGACTTAGGTGAGTGAATTCATCTTCTCCTTGTTGAGTTTAAACTTCATTCTTGCATGATTCATGCATCATTGTAGAAACTAAGTTATGGAATTGTTCATATATGTTGGATTGAAGTCAAATTCATGCATGCATGTATATATTGGTGAGTTTGAAGTTGAGTTCATGGCAATTTGTCACATGCATGTTCATGGTATTGTTATAGTCCATGTTTTCAACTTGCTTTTCAAAGAATTGAGCTCATTTGAGCATGATTGGAAGCTTAAAATTGGTTTAAAGATCATGCATGTCATGTTTTGAAAGTGTTCTTGAAAATGGTTTGAAATTGAGTTTAATTGAAACACCCTTGGGCCTTGATTTCTTAAATTGAGTTTTAAAACTTGTTATTCTATGTGTTTGAAAGAGTTTTCCAGAAAATGGGCCCAAGAGGATCGAATTAGGAGCACCAAATCTTGGTTTAAAATTTTGAGGTTGAATCTGGATTTTCCAGATTTTGGGCGTCCTTCGGCGAAGTGTGCCGCCGGCGGAATTCATGCTCCCAATATTTTCTTGCATTGTTTCTGATCCGCTCGGCGAGATTTTGCCTTTCGGCGGAAAATCGCGCATCGGCATTTTGCACCTTTCTTGATCCGCTCGGCGGCGGAATGTACCTTCAGCGTGGGCCTTTGTGTGCTTGTCGCTCGGCGAAACTCGCTTCGAGCGGAGGCCCTGTTCACCGAAAATTCTGGAATTGCTTCCTTAGTGCATTTTTGCATCCTCATCGCATCCTAGGCATTCTTAGGCCTAGTTTAGAGCATCTTAATGAGGATGTAGACATAGAACCACACCGAGGAATTTAGGGATTTAATTATCATCCTTTCCACTGTAAACTTAGTGTGTGTTCTATTTTGATTGACTTTAGGGTTGACTCTCGGGGACGCTCTAGCTCTTGATAGCCCAATCACCGTGAGTAACAGATTGTGTAAAGATATGTTCAAATGGTTTTATTTTGAATACCGAATCAAGCTGTTTATTGAACCGATATTGTTTATTGAATGAATGTATGTCTGTATTTGAATATTGTGGCATCCTTAGCACCTTGTTATTGGTATTCTGAGCTCTGTCGGTTTCCTTGTGGAACCATCTTGATTGATGGCCATTATTATTGTTGGGTGCATTAAGGCAGGTCCTTTTGGACCCTCTTGTTTATAGGCTAATGGATGTACCACATATGGTGATTGATCGAAATCTTGATTGGTGAAATACTGAAAGATTGAAATACTGTATAATGAATTAATTTCATTACTGTAAGGACATTCATTCATAACCTCTTTACACTGTATGTTATTCACTGGGTTTTAGCTCACTGTTTATATATATATGTAGGTGCTCAGCCACCAGACCGGAGCTAGGAGCGTGGGATTGGTCCCCAGTTTTGTCAAGCCAGCCTTTGTGCCTCACTGTGAGGTTCCGAGACGCCATGCCATGGCTTGGGGTGTTTTTGTGTCCCCATAGGTCTCCTTACTGTTTTGTACTATTGTATAGACATTTCTTTGTCTTTGTTATCGAGGGTTGGGTCCCGTCTTGAATGTTGTACATGTTGTATATGATTTGTATATAGACCGTACCTTTTGGTATGTATGAATGCATGAAAAATGTTTTTGACATCTGATTTCCTGACTCAATGGACACTAGTTATTTCTTGTATTGGCTTCCACAGCCCTCTACTGCTTGATCAGTATTCTTGTTAGCTTGGCCTTGATAATCTCGGATTCTTGGCGATTCTGATGCTAAACCCATAGGGCCGGGTTTGGGTCGTGACACAAACTCTGGAGAGATTCTATAACTTTTCTTTGGAGAACATTTCAGTCACTTCACCTTTGGGAAAATTAAAGTGCACAAATAGTATTCCAAAATTCAACTGTTGATGTGTTTAGCAGTAGAGAATAGGTTCTTGCTTGATAGTAATTTAAAACTGCTTCACAATAATGTTAAGGTAACGCTCGGTAACTTTTACGTTTTTTATTTATGTTTATACAAATTTTTTAAATTAATTTTTGTTTATTTTTAAAAAAATATAAACTATAAACACGTTTGATTTTGATAAAATATTTAAATAATTTTAAAAATATATACTAAAAAACATGTTTGTCAAGTCTAAAATATTTATATTTATTTTTTATTAATCACGATAATGGGATCATAAATTAGAGATCAAAAAATCAACAATGGTGTATACATGCTTTAGAGATCTAATGCAAGATCAAAACACCAACAATAGCAACACAAACCCAATTGATTTCACTCTTTCTAAGTTCAAAAAAGTCATCCCTTTGTTGAACCCGACCAATCACGCCCGGTTCCACAGTAGACTGCCTTGTCCTCCGTCGTTCTCATCCTCATCTCTTCCCGATCAGACTCCAACCCATCAAAGCCTTAGAAGAGCAACGAATCTGGAGCTGCGGTGATGGATATAGAGCTGTGGCTTTCTGAGCTCTAAGATTCATCATTCATCCCCGGTGGAGTTGAGCATGGAGGATAAAAGATCTGAAGTGACGACGGAGTCCAAATTTGAGGCGGTAAAGTCTAGATCTGAAGAGAGAGGTGGTGCGGTGGGTGTTTAGAGAGAGAGAGAGAGAGAGAGAGGAGAAGAGAGCGACTGATGATAGTGTAGTCGATGGAGAAGACACGGTCGACGGTGGCATTAGAGTTATGGTGGTGTCGGCGTTAATGGAGGTAGAGAGTAGAAAGAAGAGAGAGAGAGAGAGAGAGAGAGAGAGGCCGTGGCAGTAGAGCGGTGGAGGGTGAGGGGAATGGTGGTGAGAAAGGGAAGGAGAGAAGACTTGCGGAGAGAGAGAGAGAGAGAGAGTATGGTTTGATTTACTGTAGCTCCGCGTTTTTTGAGTTTAAAAACTAGCGTAAACTCATTTTTTGAATTTACAAGTTTTTGTCAAATTTACAAACTGAGACGAATTATTTATAAATCAAAAAATTTATCAAACAAGTTTTTATAATATTTTTTAAAATTTTTATAAATACAAACTAAAAATTAAAAACTAAATGGTTACCAAACAAGTGGTTCAAATTTTTGTCTGGGGAGCTATTCTTCAAGGAACGGGCGAATATGCCAGCTTTATTGATCTCTTCTGCTGGTTCTACAATAATAGATCTCACCACTATAACAAGTGCACTAAGGTATAGCCATTTATAAAAATAAGACGACATTGATAACCTAATGTCAATTCTATTAAATACTAACTTTTTCCATTTTAATGATGACTTTTGATTTGCCCAATATCTATTTACTGGCTATAAAATAAATTTTGTTCCTGGTCCACATGCCTGTTCAGATGGCATTCATGTATGCTTATGTATGTTTGGTTTGTCATGTTTTGTTTGTGAAAATATTTTACAGCACACCTAGAAGAATTGGAGCAACTTCTGAAGGCAATTGCTCAAGTCAAAGAGTTGACTTTACGCACAAAAGACTATGTCAACAAGAATTTTTGCTGCATATTTAAATAAAATTGGTGTTAAAGCTCGCCAGGTATTTGTCTTCTGATCATTATTTAGGACTCTCTGGTTTTTGAAAATCTGTATTCTTCAATGGCCAATGAAATAATGAAGCAATTCCATACTGAACAATGCTGGTAGGCCTATGATTTTCGTATTATGTTAACTTGTGGTCAAACACTGTGATTTTCTAATTTAGGATGTGAAAGTCCCTTCAATATCTCTTACTTTATTATTATTATTATTTTTTGAGCGATGTTTTAGTACTTGCTTAATCCCCTTATATTAAATTTGAGTTAGACTTATATATAAGCGTGGTATTAATTGACAATTTTTGCTTGTCCTTATACGAGACAGGTTTAGTTAAACCAAAAGGGAAAAGATTATGTGTGATACAAAAATGGAAAGGGCTAAGTATGTTTTTAATATTGTGATTGGTTTTTACAACTGTAAATTGTGTTGCATTTGAATCTGTTTCTTCTCCTTGCATGTTTATTGATTTCTTGAGTTCCAATGAAGAATTATGTTGTAAATTTGTCTATTGGGATGTCGCTTGTGCATGTATGTCATTGTTTGAGTAGGCTTGATCTTCTTGATACCATATTATCAATCTATTATGCATAACATGTTACATCTGAAGCTGCTGCATTCAATCTTTCAACTTGAAGAATACCTAAATCTTCTGTGATTAATTGTTTGTTTGCTATTGTAAATCAAAAAACAGTAAATACGCAGCGGATGAAAAATATTTAGATCATACCTTTAGATGATAGAACCTCGTGGGTAAATCACGTGCTTCCTGAATCTGATCAATCAACCCAGCAATAGGGTGATATTACAATAGTGAATATCACCCACACAAACCACAGTGCAAATAGCTTGATCGTTGTTTTTGGGAGAGAGTCAGAGAGAGAGGAGAGTCTGGGAAAAAATGTTATGGGTAAAAACCCCATAACGTATCTGATATACGTATGTATAATATCTGATTCAATATCTGATATATAACCAAATATCTATCTTATCATATCAATTATATGATAGACATATATATATCTTGAATGGTTATCCAAATAAGTTTGAATTAAAATTCAAACTTACATGGATAAGGTTCAAGAGGTTCAGGCTCAAAAAGCTCAAAGGGCCATGCCACATGGGCGCCCAATTTCTAACATCTCCCACTCGCACATGAGTTGGCATGACACCGCCACATCTCTATCTCAATCTCCCCAAAAATGAACAATCTCATACTAGCCAATGCACCGTCATTGCCGAGAACACTGCGTGTGGGAGCTCTATACTAGAAACTCAAAATGAGCCAAAGATAGAGACATCAACCCAAAAGGAACAAAAATAGTGTCTCATATACCCTGCACCCATCTAATTACACGGTCCAAAGACATCTCTAATCCCTCAAAAAGAGCATGTTTGACCCTCTCAATTCTTGCAATATATTCACACTCAATCCGCTTCTCATACAGAGCGATGTGAGTTGCCGGCAATGAATATACAACAGTGGTGGTGTAATACTAGATGATCTTCCCTTTGCACTCATGCCATTTAGTTTAGGATCGACCGCTTTCGGTGATGTCCCTTAAGGCGAATCATACATAACCGCAGGCAACATACCAAAGTAGTAGAACATCAACCCCTTACCTTATGACATAGTCAAAAGTCACAAAAGGGTACATAAATGAAAGTCATATCAATAATGACACGTAAGACTCACACGGTGAGGAAACAGGGATCCATTCTCTCACCTCATTCCTTGGTCGCCAAGCACATGTAGTATGAATACATGCTACGGTGGAGTAACTCTTCCAAAAGAGTGACGTCATACTCGATACACCGTCTGAATATTAGTCTAGTCGCTTAGCGCCTAACCCGAATTCTCTATTTGCTCGCCTCCTAGGCGCCAAATGAGATCTCGTGATCTGCTAATCATAACAGTGCACAACATGAAAAGTGGGTACTAACATCCATGTTTGGTCCTTAAAACGACCTCATCTTGGTTGTAACCAAGGCGACATGCGTAGTGGATAATTTCACTCTCTTGGTTCCAAACAAAAATAAACCACTAGTCTCATCCTTGCTCGCTCCCAAGCGCCAAGGGCGATTGCTCGTGAGTGAGCCAATCTTGCTCTTGACATCATCATCTCGCTAATCATTATGACACAAATCATAATAGTGTCAACATCCCATCATCTTATAACAAATAAGTGATCGATTTTTAAAAAAACGACCACGTCTGCCAATTATAGATTCCAAGCATAAGCCTTATCACCTCTTGCGATAAGCATATACAACGAATCCACCATTTGCGCCTCACATGAAGTGGTTCAAGATCACTACCTATTGTGCAATTACCTCTAAAGATGTTTTGGTGACCAATTTATGTTCATTCTTGATGCCTAACTAGCGCATTGAATCTTACAAGGAGCAAATTAATATACTACTAGTAAAGCATTTTATCCACAGTCTAATGAGCAAGGTCAATGTCTAAACAACTCGTTGACCATTTACCAAAGATAACACTTATCATGCCGAATCGCCCACATAGCGTACTTTACCCTCCCACCACAAAGAAAAACCTCAAGCAATATAGGTCATTTGTTTCTCCCAAAGACAATCCGAGGATACACTTAATAGCTAAGGCTCTGGCTTTTACCGATAGGTAAGTCAATGGGTTTGTAATTTTGCATCTAGAATCATTCTAGGATATTCCTTATGTAAGTCATCAAAGACAAAATAGGAATTCTCCCAAAACAATCCCTAAGGATCGTACATCCGAGCATATAAATTACATCACCCATGTCCATCATATCTAAAATAGAGGACTGCTCACCCTAGGTGGCGACAACCCTATAAATTCCTGGCTTATAATGACTAAGTAAGGAAAAATTTCTTTTGGACCATTGATCATGCCTCAGTGGTCTTCATCGATTATCGTTTGCCTATCATGGCTTGACGAAATCTAAGAACCACTATTTGGATAACTGTTTTAGGCTGTAAAAGATTTATTGGAACTAGCAACCTTTTTGCGCTCCTTAACTTTTCACCATAAAAACAGAAGGTAAATCCCTACGGATCTACTTATCCAATTCTCCAACGAGAAGTTGGGTCACAATGTCCACAAATTAATGTTCCGAACTTATGTCAATCATAGCCTAAGTCAAAATAACCTCACTCCCTAGAAGGAAGTTAAAATAACCTCACTTCCCAGGAGGAAGTCTTCTCATGGTCTACACTTTCCTCAATGGTGCGACTTTTCGGTATCTAGCAAGCCTTATGCCTCAATAATGACTATCCAAATTACGCATAACTTTAGAATAGTTTCGCGTCATAATGGGAAGTCAATCAAATTATAGAAATGGTTAATCCTCAAAGACTTTGTCTTAAACCGCGCAACATTAATCCACTTTCTAAAAACAGGGGACTAGAGCCTTTGGCATTATCCTAGGCTCTTTATCATCTTGCGGAGCAATCATGAATATTTCCTTCTCAATCACCCAGTGATGACGTGGAAAATTTTCACATTTGCTACCATGCAACTATGAATGTAGAGTATTATTCTCTAATGGAGTAATCCATTAGTAGGCACATATCGCTCCCACTGTCCTTAGGATATTGGAAATTTCTTTCCATTCTCAACTAGGCTACATAAAGCGCTATGCTTAGAATTCTCTATCTTATAGAGTTCCAAAACTCTATTCACGTCACCTTTACTAAGAAAACTTTATGTGACTTAGTTACACTACCACAAAGTCTTACCTATATGCATATGACTGGAGGGTTTACATGACAAAGATACAATAATGCGCTATAGAACCCTAGGTCTTAACTTCGCAATCTTATGAGAAGTAAAATAAAGATAAGTCAAGCATTCTGAAGACGCCCATAGATGGCTCTCTGCTAACCCATTACTCAAAATGGAGTGTAAAAACTAATATGGAGGGCACTGAGTTAGGGATATAGGCAATAAACTAGTGCAATTCCCAATTGGGAAACATTTGCGCCATTATCCACCTAACATTAACAATATTTAATTCCTTATCTCTACTACACCATTATGTTGTTGAGTACTAGGAATAATCAATTTTCTAAGCATCCATTTCTCTTCACAGAGTTCTCTAAAATAACTCAAATAGATACTCGCCACCTTGGTCAAAACTAAAAGCACAAAAGCTGTTATCTAATTGATCTCAACCTCATATGTGCAATGTCAAAAAATCATCTCAAAACTTTTGACTTATGGGAGATCAAATAGTCTTGACTCAGATGCGTATTGTAATCTATAAATGTGTCGAGATTGAGGCATAGCTATCATACCCTTACACATATCTAGTCACAAAATCATAGTGGACTAAATGCGCTAATACAAATGACCTTCTATGGCTTTCCTACTTACTTGTGCGCAACCATTGCGAACAAAGTTACACATTCACATGAGAACATAATGTCATAAGCGAGTGGGCCTGAGAAGGCCTACTCAAACCATCGTGTCATCATCTCATTAATGTGATTAAGTATAATAAGCCATCGGTTCATGACCAATGTCATAAACTAATTCCAATCATCTTTATGTGTGAGTTCTCGAAGACCAGTTTTAAAGGTTTAGGCCCAACTAGGTAATGACTCACAACTAACTCATATTAACTAGATCAGAAAAGGATGTCATGGAGATTTCAAGTGCGCCTAAATCGCAAATTTAACTAGTAAGTGCTAATCCCCTGCACCTTCAAGTCAATTTTATTCTCCATACACTTTAATGCATCTAGTTGAAAAATGACGATACTCCTCTTGCCATATCTATTTCTCGCTTCATAGTTACTTGCAATTAATTCTACTATCCACAAGAAGGAGAGAATAAGCTATCAATCTTATGACTCTTGAAGTAACTTAAGCGGGAATTAGGCTAAAGAGTCTAATTCAACACAATGCTCTCACAAGTGATGCGTCAAATTCTTAGAGTCATAACAACCTTGTCGGCCTTGACCTTTTCATTACTATGCTGCAACGTTTGCGCTTAGTGGTAAATGTTATTCAAAAACGTTAGCCTAGCTAAGGAATCATACAAAGAAGCCCCTCCTCATGTCTCACACCTAAGTGTAGAAATAGTAAGTGTCCTGACTTAGACAAGTTGGCAATGCTCATAGATTTTGCAGCCACTAAGCGCTAATCTTTTCACTTAGTGTTAATAGATTTTGCAGCTTCTAAGCGCTAATCTTTCACTTAGTGTTGATAGATTTTGCAGCTTCTAAGCGCAAATCTTTTCACTTAGTATTAAAGATTTTGCAGCTTCTAAGCGCTAATCTTTTCACTTAGTATTAATAGATTTTGCAGCTTCTAAGCGCTAATCTTTTAACTTCATGTGATATTTCAATACACACTATAATAGTGCATGAAATTTTGCTCCATCCACTCCCAGTAATTGGGTAGAGAGCAAAACACTGCTCATCTGCTACTGCCTTACACTTTAATGACTAATTTATTTAAGCTCGCATTTCTTGGATGACGTGACTCTTGAATGTTACTTCATCCAATGATGCAACATTATTAAAAGTCAAATTACAAAGTCAATCCGCGCAGCTCAATAGTCAAGATCATATACAGATCTATTGAGGGCTTAATAATTTTATAACTCCAAAATTCGCCAACCAAAACTACGTAGCATGCCGCTAACCATAGCGCACACATTAGTTTTTATTGTACCAAATAAGGCAACAAAACCACGGCGACTTTGAGTCATTTTTCCTTACTTTGGCTCAATTAAGGTTTGACCTAAAGTCTCCAAGACTTTTGCTCATCTAAAGAATGGGATTACATTGTTCACATTTGAACATCTCTACTAAGTCTAGGTCAACCAAATTAACTTCCATAAGTTAAGTCAATTTAGAGAGAAATTCGCATTGGGATTAATTTGATTAGCATAATATAATTTTGCCGCAAAAACCTAAATTAAATAGTGACAATATTACACAAGTCGCAAGATCGAAAATCCGCTAAGCTCGTAATCATCTCTTGCGCCACAGGTGACAATTATCCAAAATTTAATTTAATTTATGCGCAAAATATTGGTTTTCGGGAGTTAATCTAAAAAGATTTCTCTAAACCGAATAACCTCCCACTGATTATGGCATGTTTAAAAGCATGATAAAAAATTCTAATTCCATACAACAGCATCATAATGTAGATTCACAATCAATACATGCTATGTTATATTTAATAACGGAATTAAAATAAAAAACAATTAATCATGCTATTCTTTTTACAATAATTTAGAAATTCTAGGCAAAAAACAACAACATGCTGTATTTAATATTCAAATTATGCCATAACAGAAAGTATATCACTTCTGGAATTTTCTGGTATTTTTTTGGAATTTCAAATAACTAATAAACACACATAAAATTAGAAATAAAAATCCGTAAATTGATAAATCAAACAATATTCAGATTATGCCATAATTAAAATGTATATCATTCTCAAATTTTCGAATATTTACGAAATTTTCCGAATTTTAAATAACTAATAAACACACATAAAATTAGAAATAAAAATCCAGAACCGATAAATGAAACAATTATACCAAGAATAGTAAAATATTTGAAGTCCACAATAAAAATTTCAACCCCGTAAAATTATTTATGCAATACCGTAATCATTTTAAAGCATAAAAATAAATTATTAACACATAAAAATATTTTTTATTTTCGTAAAATTTTCAAAATTTTACAGAAGATACAAAATTTAATTCGAGTCTAACGGTACCAACCATGCTTAAAACAAAGCTATAACGAATAAATTATGGCTATTTAACGCGATTCGAATTTAAAAAAAACAAATAGAGCCTTCTGACCAAGCCACTTGGAAGCGGCTCGGCTCGCTGACTCGGCGGCTCGGCACGTGGCGTGCGTGGCGTCGGCGGCATACGCGTGGACAACGTGGGCAGCGTGGTAGCCTTGGTAGCGTCGGCGGAAGAAGGCGGCAGCGTGGGCCAGCGTGCGGTAGCGATGGAAGCGGCGTGCGGTAGCGTCACACAGCGTCGGTGGCACGTGAAGCCCACGCCGCCTTCAGTGTTTTCTGGTCCGATTTTTATACTTCCGGACTCCATTTTCCAAAATAAAATCATTTATGGTCTTAAAAATTACATTAATAATCATAAAAAAATGAAATATTTTGGATCTCTTTCTCTTTTATAAATATTCATGAGTATTGATGTGTACATATATATATATATATAAATATACACATGATAAAAGAAAGCACGAAAAAACCCATACATGGCTCTGATACCAATGTAAATAAAAAAACAGTAAATACGCAGCGGATGAAAAATATTTAGATCATACCTTTAGATGATAGAACCTCGTGGGTAAATCACGTGCTTCTTGAATCTGATCAATCAACCCAGCAATGGGGTGATATTACAATAGTGAATATCACCCACACAAACCACAGTGCAAATAGCTTGATCGTTGTTTTTGGGAGAGAGTCAGAGAGAGAGGAGAGTCTGGGAAAAAAGGTTATGGGTAAAAACCCCATAACGTATCTGATATACGTATGTATAATATCTGATTCAATATCTGATATATAACCAAATATCTATCTTATCATATCAATTATATGATAGACATATATATATCTTGAATGGTTATCCAAATAAGTTTGAATTAAAATTCAAACTTACATGGATAAGGTTCAAGAGGTTCAGGCTCAAAAAGCTCAAAGGGCCATGCCACATGGGCGCCCAATTTCTAACAGCTATGATTTTTGGTAAGCAACAAAGGCAAGATATTGATGATTACTTCTTGTTTGTTTAATGAAAGCCATATTGGCAACAAAGGCAATAGTCTTACCTTAATGAAACGTCTATAATGAACCATCCTGGAAAGTTGTTCTTTTTGGTATAACAAACTCTATTGGAAGGCTGTCATTTCTAGTTACTTCATTCTGCTAAACTTTCAAATAATTGGTTAAATAATTTCAGTATTATTTAACACATGTAATATTTACATTTTTCTATTGCTTTTTCTGCGGGTTAAAATGTTTGTTGTACTTTTAAGTGCCTTGTTAATGATTTCTATGATCATGACTAATTATGACACTATCATTTTGCAGTATGATGCATTTGATATTGGTTTCGTAACAACAGATGACTACACAAATGCGGATATTCTGGAAGCAACTTATCCAGCTGTTGCAAAGAGTTTATACAGTGATTGGATTAGTGATCTTGCAATTCCTATTGTTACTGGATACCTTGGAAAGGTCCTCCTGCCTCCAATTCCATTATAGTTTTCTACTTTGAAGGAGTCATTATCTGCCTGAGACTTGTCCATTTGAGGGATTGTAGTAATGATATTCTTTAACCATTATGATTGTAGGGCTGGAGATCTTGTGCAGTGACTACATTGGGTAGGGGTGGCAATGATTTGACAGCCACAACCATTGGTGAAGCACTTGGGTTGCAAGAAATTCAGGTCAGTGTTTACACTAAATATATGTCAAAAGTACATGAACATAATTAACTAGTATGTGAGCATATGAACATGTATGGAACAGTGTGTGAAAGTGTTTTCTTGTGAGCTCAAGTTGATGAAAATTTCTTTCAGATTCTAGATATCCATAGTACGATGTTTCTTGACAAATAAGAGCCTATTTTTCAAAAAATTTCATGTGTGGAAGGATGTTGATGGTGTTTTGACATGTGATCCTAATATATATCCACTCGCAGAACCTGTGCCACATCTAACATTTGAAGAGGCAGCAGAGCTTGCGTATTTTGGTGCTCAGGTAACCATTTAATGGCCTTATACCTTTTATTGGACTGTCAGAAAATATCATTGCCGGTATACAATTTTCTTGCACAGGCTCTTCTTGTAATTTGCTCCTGCACGCAATGTTTTATTTTTATGTTAGGTTATTTTTCATGTTTGGCCTGTTCTGAACTCGTCACACTGGCTGAGTTTTCAGCTGAATCTTCTTGGTAGGGGCTTTCCGAATATGGTTCCGGCTTGATAATTTGATTTAATTGTCCAAGTTCTCACCCAAAGTATGAGGAATAAACTTAACCAGAGAAAACAAGAGAAAAAAAGTCTTAAGGAATAAGAAAAAACTAGATGCCAATTATCTGGAAACAGCCATCAAGTTTTAGTTCAAAATATATCCTCAGCATTATTCATTCCTGCTCTCTTAATCTACATCTGGTTGTATTTTATGCAACTTTAATAAAATTTAATAACTGTGGAAGTCTGCTCCTAACTTGACCATAGTTCTTTACTGGCAATAAAAATCTGGTTTCCTTTTTTTGACCATATAAACTGTAGACTTTTGATTGCCGATAACGAGTCAGACTGGGCAATTACATTGTGTTTTACGAAGTGCTAGCTAGTAGCTGTGAAATCTTTCTCACTGAGCATTTAATTATTCCTCTAATTTCTCAAATATTTATTTATAGTAATAGTATTTTTGAGGTTATGGATTCAAGTCTGGAGGTAACCACTTTGTGTACTATGTCAAAGGTTAGGTGTGTACCCAATCTTTCCCCTCCCAAACACACATTAATGTGTATTAATTGGGCGTTGTTTTTTAGTAATAGTATTTTTTATTATACCAATTTGGTATAGTTGACATGTTTGTAAATCCATAATGCATCCCAAATACTTGCTGGTTGGCAGAATTTGACAAAATTGGAAGTTGCTTGATAGATTCCATTGGGTGATAAATAAAATGAGTTTGCTAGATGCATTGTTGTTGTGCTTTTACAGGTCCTGCATCCACAGTCCATGAGGCCAGCAAGAGAAGGTGATATTCCTGTTAGGGTTAAGAATTCTTACAATCCTAAGGCTCCAGGTACACTCATCACCAGAACAAGAGATATGAGTAAGGTTTGTAGCATGAAACTCTGCAGAAATGAAACTGATTATTTTATAGGAAACTTTAAACAGCTTAAATTATGCACAATTCCAATTCCAGGCAGTACTAACTAGCATTGTCGTGAAACGGAATGTGACCATGTTGGATATTGTAAGCACTTGCATGCTTGGTCAATTTGGCTTCCTTGCCAAGGTAAATGAGCTATCTGATATAGATAGTGCATTTTGTCCTGTGGTTGCCTTCATTGCTTTTCTAAGCTTTAATGATGTGCATGGTAGGTATTCTTAATCTTTGAAGATTTGGGCATATCTGTAGATGTTGTAGCTACAAGTGAAGTTAGTATTTCCTTGACATTGGATCCATCGAAGCTTTAGAGCAGAGAACTGATTCAGCAGGCAAGCGTACGATATTGTGCTTATTGTATCGTTAGCTTTAGTACTTTTCTGTTTTTCATCCCCCACACCACACAAATGATCTCATTGAATGCATGGACTCCTTTAATGGGTGCACATGTTGGTACTGTATGTAAAGAGTGTGACAATATGAGACCCTAAACTTCATCAAATACACCATGCACACCTTATGCTTACAATCTTTCTTGCATTGGGTATAGAGCTAAGGTTTGACTTTTGCGTCATGCTTTAACTGTGAATTTATTTCCTTATTTGGTATTCTATCTTCTTTGAACAGGAGCTTGACCATGTTGTGGAAGAACTTGAAAAAATTGCAGTTGTAAATCTCCTTCAGCACAGATCAATCATCTCTCTTATTGGGAATGTTCAAAGGTCGTCACTGATATTAGAGAAGGTATTGTAGCATATAATTCTATTTTGAGTCCCATTGGACTTGTTTTTTGTGGTATTTTGTGGTTTGGTAGGACTCGTCTGGATTACTCTTTTCTTATGAGTAATTTTTCTCCTTGTTCTTTGCTTTTCTTAATTTTCTTTTTATTTTTTTTATACAATAATGCATATTGATCTTCCTAAACCCCATATTTTTAACATATTTTTGGATAAAGAAAGGTATTTTGTAGCTTGGATTTGTAATTGTCAACTTTGGGAGTGATTATATGAAATTTTACTAAAGAACAATTTGTGTTGTGGTTTGCTAACACACTTCTAGATTATAATTTTTACCCAAGTTGGTTAATTTACCGGTTGAATTTCTGAAAATACTCTCTTGACCCTTTTCTGGGGGAACTCCAAAGAAAATGTATTCAACCTTCATCTGGCTTCTCATTTGCTTATAACTATTTGGTTCTGGTACCAATTCTTGTTTCTTGGGTGCAATTTCTGGCAGGCTTTTTGTGTTCTTCGTGCCAATGGGGTCAATGTTCAGATGATATCTCAAGGTGCATCCAAGGTATCTAGACATAATAATTGTATATCCTGTTGTCATAATAATTGTATAACCTGTTGTCTTGCATGATATTTTTTGTGTGTGGCGTAATTTAGTTTTCAGAACCTAAGCACAGGTCTTAAGCACCATGACCTTTAGGGATATGTTCAGCGATCCAAGACCTAGAACTACTTATTTCCTAAGTACAGAGGCAATAAGTATGAACCATCTGATTTGAAGAGATTGGACAGCTTTCACTATACACACAAACAAATCCAAATAGATAAGAAACACAAACAAGCACACCATTCCATTGAAGTTGAGTGTGCAAAACAGATTATCGAGAACTGTGTTTTGTTCTCAATTGTTAACTGTAGGTTGGACCCATTCTATTGTTGTATCTGCAGACATGCAATCACTGAATGTTGTTTTAATGGCCTGAGTTTGTGGAAGATAATTTTCAACACGTTTTTATTTCATCATCTGTTTAAGACATCTGTTTTGTTGTTGTTGTTGTTGTTGTCAACCAGGTTAACATCTCACCAATAGTACATGATAGAAAAGCAGAACAATGTGTGAGGGCTCTCCACTCTGCCTTTTTCGGGAGTGAAATCTCCGAAGTAGATCGGGAATGTGGATCTCAGAATGGTTTTGTCTCAATTTTGCAAAATTGATGTTGACTGGTTTCTGGACCGTGATCAGACATAATTGTTGTCTTTCTAAATATGGTTACATTTTAAGCTTTGGGGTTCACTATTACCGTAGTTTAAGCTGTAGTATGGGAACTATTCATGGATCTCAGACATATTTAATGTCTTGCAACATCTTAGATTCCTGTGCTTGTTTCATAACTAGATCAAAGTTTTTTTTTTTTTTTTTGGGGGGGGGGGGGGGTAAGCAACTAGATATATATTATTCCAAATAGTTTGTGTTTTTTTTTTTTCTTCTTCGTTTCATTTCTTCAAACAATTCATTTGGTCATCAGCAGTGACTGGTAGGTGATGCAGCACACAATAATAGTGCTGTAATACCAAATTGATGCAGAACAAAGAAAGAAGAAGATGAGGAAGGGGGGAAAGAAACAGTGATAGAAGAGAAGAAATACGGAGAGAGAGAGAGAGAGAAAGATAGGCTGTGTTTGGTACAGCTCTGAAACGTTAGTTTCATAGCTTATTTTGCACATGATATTTGTTTACGAGCTTCAAAAATTAATACGCCTCACTTTTGAAAACTATGTCTAATGTGAGGAAATTTGGGCTAACCGGTCACTCCACCGGTCGTCCGGCCGGTTGACTAGTACAGTGAATTTTTTTTATTTTTTATTTTTTTCTATTAACACATTAATTTTTATATATTCAACAAAAAATATTTTTCGATTTTTTTAAATTTTTTTTTGAGTTGTGATAGAATTTTGAGTTGTGTGTTTGGTTATGAGTTGTAAGTTTTTGTGTTAAATATCATATGTCACATCAAAAATTTCCTACTCAATTCAAAACCTTTTCCAAACTCATTCACCAAACAAAATTTTCACACTCAAATCATAATTTCAAAACTCACAACTCAAAATACAACTCCTATTCTCAAATTATATTTAGAAAGTTTTACCAAACATTACCATAGTGTTTTTTGATCATGTGGCTACAAATTTATAACATGAACTATTTGAATTATAGAAGTGGGTCCGGAGTAATGAAATCTTATTAAAAATATTGCAACTTTTGGTTTAAACAGCTCTTCTACTTATACATAAATTATGGTCTCGTTTAATAACATATTTTTTTAGTAATTTTGACTAAAATATAATGTAAAAAAATTAGTATGTGTGGTATGATTTTTTAATTTTTTTTGAAAAGATGTACAAAAAATAAAAAGAAAAGAAAATTTTTAACTTTTTAGTATAAGTTGTTGGCTTTTTAATTTTTTTAATGACTTTTAAATTAAAAAGTGATGTCAAACGAGACCTAAGTATAGAATTGAAATAATCTTTTCACATATGTGTGTAATTCACAAAAAGATAAAGAGTCACTTGTGAGATGGTAGTTATATCTGATTATGGTCGATTTCTGTGTTTTATTTTCTTTACCAAAAAGCTTTGGCTCCTGTCATGTTTTGTTTCCTCGTTCCCCAATCACAGAGCAATTTGAGAATCGAAAATGCATTCTTTGTAAGAAAGTTATATATTTTCATCTTGTCTGGACATGTTTGGTAAAACCACTAAAACTAGTGATTAACTAGATGTGGTAAACTTTATTAGTAATTATTAACTGGATCAGAAGGTGAATGGACAAATTATTTAGAAGTTCTATTTAAAAGATGATAAATTTATTTAGTCTCACAATCTTTTGAATATTCTCAAAAATTTACTACACATTTTTCTCTGTGTTTGTTTTTATCTACTTCTTTCTCTTCTTGATTTTTGATGACCAGTAACCATGCCTTGGTTCTTCTCTTTCTCTCTCTAATATATAGTCACTGGGTGATCAACGACCATCATTGCTTGGGGTTCACCAGCAACCAACGACTATCGACTCCTTACTTTACCTTTACCAACAGCGAAAGAGACGAGTTTCTGGTAAAGAAGATGAGAAGATCTATTCAGATCTGATATAGATCTACTCAGATCTACATGAGATCTGACTAGATCTAAATAAAAAATAGTTGTTGGAGTACAATATTCCCTCTATATCTGTTTCTCTTATTTGATTTCTCAATTTTTCTATATTTTCTCTGTTATATATTTCTATTTTCCTATTTTAATGAAGAAAATTTGTAAATTCTGAACATGTTATTTTTAAGTTTTAGTTACAGGCGGTGAAAACTGTAAAATTTTATAGTTTTTGTTTTTGTTTTTTTTTTTTTGTACTGAAATGAATCATACTTTAAAATTATAAAATTTTAAAGTTTCATAATATTCTTTAGAACTGTTAAATTTTACAATTTCATAATATGTTTTTCAATATTTGGAACATTTTGTTATGTTTTTTTTCACTATAATTTCTCTATTCTTTTTTTTGAGCAATATTTTGGACATTCCGGTCAGTCTCCAATGATATTCTTGACGTTCAACGAACATTCTGGACGTTCCGGCGATACTCCGGTGTACTTCCCGAGTGATGTTGAATATTTTGGTGAGTCTTCGGTGACCGTTTGATAGAAGTTCGACGGTGGTGAGATGTAGCAACGTTTTTAAAGTTATATATATAAAAAAAAATTGATAACAATTAAAAATATGTAAGACTAATTGACACAAATATTTTATTTTAAAATTAAATAAATTTTAAACTTTGTGTATGAAACTTACTGGTAAGTGTCCAAGGTGTATGGTCTATGGGCTTGGGCGCTAACCATGAGTTATGGGCTTGAACGCTTTTTTTGTTGTGGATTCTGGGAGATGTAGGTCCAGAATAGTGGGTGTGGAAAGTTGTAATTTTAGTAGTTTTTGTAGTTTTTGATTATTTTAGGAGGTTAAAATTTTTGTGTTTGGGAAGATAGTTGGGTTTTTTTTTTTTTTTTGGTAGTTGGATGTGATATTTGTGAGAGAAAAAATGAAATGATTATGGATTTGATGTGACATTTTGTCTAGATTTGTTTCTTTTGATTTTTTAACCAATTTTGTCTTTTAGTGTTTTTTAGCAAAAAAAAAAAAAAAACACTTCCCAAACAGCGCCAATAATGTAAAAACCCCCCGCTCCGCCCCTTATATAATATGAATAAAACAAACAAGTTAGGGTTGGGAGGTAACGTTATGGTTTTAAGAATGGTGTGCACAATCGATTTCAAATGCCTGGACAAAGGATTTGGAGGCAAAACTGTAACAACCCTCGTTATTGTTTACCGATTAATCTGTAACAACCCTCGTCCTTTGTTCTTGATTATTGCGATTCTTGATAAAGCGGGGCGATTATGATTGGTAATCGAATTGATTGACATCTTGATCGATTGATTGAAATCTGGCCCGAATTGATTAGTATGCTTGTTTAAATGCATAATCTATCTGTTTGACTGTCAAATTATCTGTTCTCGTCTTATGCATTAAACTGCAAATTGAAGGCCTTATCGGCGGCCAAATCTGAAATTGATTGATGTTCTGTGTTCATCATAATTAATGTGATTTTATGACATATTTATCTGAAAATTGATTTGGTATGGTTAAATTAGATTAAATAAGGATAAATTGCAAGAATTGGCTTATTTACCGTTTTGCCACTTAGTGGCCTACTCCATATTTTGTATTGAGCCTATTTACACTCAACAAAAACATTTCATCAGTCTTATTTCATTGCTATAGCCGACCATAGAGAGAGAGAGGAAGTAAGGGAGTGAGTTCATCTTGCTTCATCTTGAATTGGCTTGAAAGACTTAAAGTTATTGTAGGAATTTAGCTAATTGTGCTTCCATCCTTGTAATTGAGGACCTAAGGTAGATCATTGACCCTCTTTATTGTGTATTTGAGTTTATTCTTGCATGATTCATGGGTCTTTAGTGATCTAAGTCATGAATTGGCTTATAATGTTGAATTGAAGCTCATCTCTTGCATGCATGTTTGTATTGAGGAATTTAAAGATGTTTTCATGGCTAATTGTTCCATGCATGCTCATGTTTATATTCAAGTCCATGAATCCCTCATGTTTTTGAAAGATTTGGCTCTATTGAGCTTGTATTTAAAGCTTTGAAAGTGATTAAGTTTATGCATGTTTTCATTGTTGAATTTTGAGTTGATTTCATGGAAATCTTCACATGCATGTCCAAGTTCTAGCTAAGATTCATGATTTCACCATATTCTAAGAAGAATTGGCTCTTTGAGCAAGTGTTTGGAACTTCGAAGTTAATTGAATTCATGAATATTGCATGTTCATCATGTTCATGAAAATTGGTTTGAAATCATGTTTAATTGAACTCCCTTTGGGCTTTAATTTCGCAAATTGATCTTTGAAAGATATTATCTTATGAGTTTTGAAGTGTTTTCCAGAAAATTAGCCCAAAAGGATCGAATTTGATACATTGAAACTTGATTTTGAATTTGGAGTTCAAATCTGGATTTTCCAGATTTTGGTCTTCCGCTCGAGCAGAGGAAGTGCCGCTCGAGTGGGGAAATCGAGCTCCCAGCATCTCTCACTGTTTTACAGTCTGCTCGGGCGAAGGATTGTACGCTCGAGCGGAGGATCGTGTCACACGCTCGAGCGGAGAAGTTGACGCTCGAGCGGAGACCTTTGTTGCATGTCCGCTCGAGCGTGGAAACCTGCGCTCGAGCGGGACCCTGTTTCACTGAAAATTCTGAAAATGTTTTCTGAGTACATCTTTGCATCCTCATTCCATCCTAGGCATTCTTAGGCCTAGTTCAAGACACCTTAACGAGGATATAGATGTAGAACCACACCGAGGCAAATTAGGGATTAAGTTTTATCTTTCCCAACTGTATAGCTTAGTGTGTGTTCATCTTGTATACTGTGTAGGGTGGCTTTCAAGGAGACGCTCTAGCTTACTGTAGCCTAGAACTCTGTGAGTAACAATTGTGTAAAGTTATGTTCAAAAAGTACTGTTGGCCACTTTCACTTTACAAGAAGAGGCAAGAAGGTGGTGGATGCTTACTCGTGATGACAATACTGTTATGACTTGGGCTCAATTCAAAGTAGCCTTCTTTGAAAAGTACTTCCCCCAGTGTGTCAGGGACAGGAAGGTCACTGAATTTGAACAGTTAAAACAGGGCACAATGTCTATTGCTGAGTATGAAATGAAGTTCACCGGGCTTGCTAGATATGCACCACACATGGTGGACACTGATTATAAGAAGGCCAGAAGGTTTGAAGGCGGCCTAAATGTTGCGATACTGGATAGAATAAATGTTCTGAAATTATCGACTTATGTGAATGTCCTTGACCGAGCCTTGATGGCTGAAGCAAACATCGAGGCACTGAAAAGTGAAACTCCAGCGTCTGAATGGCGTGGTAAAAGGCAGAATTTTAAATTCAAGAAAGGCAAGCATAACCCATTGAGCAAGAAACAGAATACGGGGTCAACAACTAGCCCCAGTCAAGGGAGTGGTTTCATACCACCCTGTTCTGAATGCGGTAAAAATCATAAGGGAGTTTGTTATAAAATCTCTGGTGTTTGTTACAGGTGTGGCAAGGTGGGCTACATGGTGAAAGATTGCCCTTCCACTGCTCCGAGCAATAGTAAAGCTGCAGGCAGCACCGCAGCATCAACTGTCGCACCAAAGCCTAACCCCAAAGCTACCGGGAAAGAGCCTATGAGGCAGGGCCGAGTGTTTGCCCTAGTACCGGGAGACATGCAAAATACTGAAACCGTTGTGTCAGGTATCCTCTCTATTTGTGCTCAAAATGCATATGTACTGATTGATTCGAGGTCTACACACTCGTATGTATCGCATGCTTTTTCACGGAAATTGAGTAGGCCCTTAGAACCCATGAATTACTTGTTAGCTGTATCTTCATCTGTTGGGGGATCTATGACATGTGCTTATATGTACCCTACATGTGAAATCATTGTTGGGGATATGCATTTGTTTATTGATTTACTGCCATTAAACATTGATCATTTTGATGTAATATTGGAGATGGACTGGTTAACGAAATATCATGCCACCATAGACTGTGTAACGAAACAAGTAGTTTTTCGTCCACCGGGTTTGCCCGAATTTGTGTTTAATGGGAGTGGAGTAGTTCCTCCTCCGTATTTGATTTCATCTGTCAAAGCTGTTAAATTGATTAGAAAGGGGTGTAAAGGATATCTGTGTTCTGTACTGACTGTATCTACTGATGATAATGTTAAAACTGATGTGAACTGTATTCCCATAGTCAGAGAGTTCCCAGATGTTTTTCCAGATAATCTGTCAGGGGATTTGATTGACAGGGAGATTGAATTCACCGTTGATATGATTCCGGGAGCACAGCCAGTATCTAAAGCTCCCTACAGAATGGCTCTAACTGAACTGAAAGAATTGAAAGTGCAACTATAGGAACTGTTAGACAAGAAGTTCATCAGACCCAATACTTCACCGTGGGACACACCGGTTTTGTTTGTGAAAAAGAAAGACGACTCACTGAGACTGCGTATTGATTACCGTGAACTGAACAAGGTAACCGTGAAAAATAAATATCCATTGCCTCGTATTGATGACTTATTTGATCAGTTACAGGGTGCTCAAGTGTTTTCTAAGATTGATCTCAGATCCGGATATCATCAGTTGAAGGTTAAACCAGAAGACATTGATAAGACTGCTTTTAGAACAAGGTATGGGCATTACGAATTTTTAGTTATGCCTTTTGGAGTTACCAATGCACCAGCAGCATTTATGGACCTCATGAATAGAATCTTTAAACCGTACCTTGATGACTTTATTGTTGTATTCATTGATGACATCCTGATTTATTCTAAGACTAGAGAAGAACATGAACATCATCTGAGACTTGCCCTACAGACCTTAAGGGAACAGAAACTTTATGCTAAACTGTCTAAATGTGAATTTTGGCTTGACCATGTTATGTTTTTGGGGCATGTTGTTAGCAAAGATGGAATTTCTGTTGATCTGCAGAAAATTGAAGCTGTAGTGAACTGGCCTAGACCAACAAATGTGATAGAAGTCCGAAGCTTTTTGGGATTGGCTGGATATTACAGAAGATTTGTCAAAGATTTCTCCAAAATTGCCTTACCATTGACTCAACTGACACAGAAGGGGACATCATTTGACTGGATTGACCAAAGGGAATCAGCTTTCCAAGAGTTAAAAACTCGACTCGTGACTGCACCGGTTCTTACCCTATCTTCAGGTACGGATGGTTATACTGTATTTAGTGATGCTTCTCATAAGGGTTTGGGATGTGTTTTAATGCAGAATGGGAGAGTAATTGCCTATGCTTCCCGACAACTGAGGCCTCATGAAAAGAACTACCCAACCCATGATCTGGAACTTGTTGCAGTGGTTTTTGCATTAAAAATCTGGCGTCACTATCTGTATGGGGCAACATGTGAAGTATATACTGATCACAAAAGTCTGAAGTACTTTTTCACTCAGAAGGAACTGAATATGAGACAGCGGAGATGGCTAGAACTGATTAAAGACTATGACCTACAGATTCTGTATTATCCGAGAAAAGCCAACACCGTTGCCGATGCATTGAGTCGGAACTCGATTGGGAACTTAGCCTGTTTACTCACCGGACAGAAAGAATTGCTTCGTGACCTTGAAAAATCTGAAATTGAGGTTATTTTGAAAGAACAAGGTGGGACAATAGCTGCTATTTCTGCACAACCGGCACTGATTGAAGAGATTAAAGAGAAACAGCAACGGGATGACTTCTTGAAGAAGATCATCGAAGAAAGGGAATCTAAACCGAGGCCAGGGTTCAAATTTGAAGGCAATGTACTGAAATTTCAAGAAAGACTGTGTGTACCGAATGATTCTGAACTGAAAAGAAGAGTTCTGCAAGAGGGCCATAACTCAAAATTTTCTATCCACCCAGAGAATACGAAAATGTACCAAGATCTGAAACAGAACTTCTGGTGGCCGGGAATAAAGAAAGAAATTGCCGACTTTGTGTCAAAATGTCTTCATTGCCAACAAGTCAAAGCTAAACATCAGCGACCCGCAGGCTTACTACAACCCTTACTCATACCGAAGTGGAAATGGGAGCATATCACAATGGATTTTATCGTTGGATTACCTCGCTCCAGAAAAGGTATGGATTCTATTTGGGTTATTGTTGATAGACTGACTAAATCTGCACACTTCCTACTTGTCAAGAAAATTTATAATGCGGACAAATTGGCTATACTCTATATTGATGAAATTGTTAGACTGCATGAAGTGCCTGTGTCTATTGTTTCTGACAGGGATTTGAAGTTTACATCGAGGTTCTAGCAGAGCTTACAAACTGCATTGGGTACTGAACTAAAATTGAGTAGTGCCTATCATCCGCAGATAGATGGCCAGTCAGAAAGGACTATCCAAACTCTGGAAGATTTGCTGAGAATATGTGTCCTTGATTTTCAGGGAAACTGGGAAAGCCATTTGCATTGGCTGAATTTGCCTACAACAACAGCTATCATTCGAGCATCCAGTACTTTGCACTGCATTACAGTCCGCTCGAGCGGGGTTCTTGGCGCTCGAGCAGGACCTTGTGTCTTACGCTCGAGCGGCTATCGAGTGCCCGATTGAGCGTGAATTTTGCCTATCCAGTACTTTTTGGTCCACTCGAGCGGGTAAGTTGGCCTTCGGCGGGAATCAAGTCTGCATGTCGCTCGGCGAAACTCGCGCTCGAGCGGAACCCTGTTTCACTGAAAATTCTGAAAATGTTTTCTAAGTGCATCTTTGCATCCTCTTTCCATCCTAGGCATTCCTAGGGCAAATTTAAGGCATCTTGAAGAGGATATAGATGTAGAACACACCGAGGCCAATTAGGGATTTAGTTATGATCTTTCCAAACTGTATAGCTTAGTATGTGTTCAATCTGTTACTGTGTAGGGTGGCGACTGAGGAAACACGCTCTAGCCTACTGTAGCCTAGAACTATGTGAGTAACAATTGTGTAAAGATATGTTCAAAATGATTATCTTCTGAATACTGAACTGAACTGTTTATTGAACTGATATTGCTTACTGAATGAATGTATGTCCTATATTCTGAACTGTACTGTGGCATCCTTAGCACCTACTGTTTACTGTTACGGTTACAGAGATCTCTGTCGGTTCCCTCGTGGAACCACTACTGTTTACTGATTGATGGCCATCACTACTGTTCGGTCTTTAAGACCTACTGCTTACTGTACTGTTATGCTAATGGATGTACCACATATAACTGATTGACTGAAAGACTGGAAAACTGATTTGATGAACTGTTTTCATTACTGTAAGGACATTCATTCTAAACCTCTTTACGCATTATGTTATTCACTGGGCTTTAGCTCACTGCTCGTATATATATGTAGGTGTTCAGGCACTAGACCGCAGCTAGGAGCATCGGGGTAACTCCAGTTTTGTCAAGCTAACCACTGTGCCTCACTGCGAGGTTCCTGAGCCTGTCAAACTATGGCTTAGGGGTGTTTTTATTTCCCCGTCTGTCTTGGACTATTTTTGTAATACTGTATAGACTGTTACTGTACTGCTTGATAGGGATTAAGTCCCTACACTGTATGTTTGTAAATGACGTATGTACTGTTCTGCACTGTATATGCATGTGTGTATGAAAAATCTTTTGGCATACGTCATTTACAAACATACAGTACATGATGGATACAGTGCAGAACAGATACAGTACATATACAGGACAGATGCGTGATGGTTATGAATAACCAGTTCCATAAAGGAATCCCGAATCTGGGTAACAGAACAGAACAGTACAGAAGCTGAGCCCCCATGACGAGGCCTCCGGTACGGGTAACAGAGTGCAGACAAATATACGTTCCATAAAGGAACTTCCGATACCGGGCAGCTAACATGTATTACATAACACTAAGAGTCACGAATACATATCAGAAATCAACAATCATTCAGTATACAACATATAGCGCTTCCGAGACAAAACTTATTTCGTGACACGGAACATGAATTAGTAGTATTCATACTACTTATATCAAGTACTTATCGGGGTTATAGATTTGCATTTCATATGTAATTTGATTCATTCTTTTGTTGTTCACGACTTTGTTCATTTTGGTCCTCAATTTGGTAATCCATCACATTCGATCCCGTCATTTGGGAGTTATTGGGAACATAAGGCGAATTGTACATTACTCTCATAGCAGTAGGCAGAGTGCCGAAGTAATCATTTACTATTCATCAGATCCAGTCCTTACAGATTCGGTCATAGCACACGTCAATACGAAAGCAGTCATGCAGATTACATGTACTTCCAGACAGGCAAAGTTTATGATCAAAACCAGTCTGTTGTCAACAGATCTCATCAATTCTGAAGTACAGTAATCACTAAAACAATCATTGCCTAGTCAAACAAGTTCATGGTCATAATGGTAATACCGGGTAAGTAATCACATGGCATGTACCCACTTTTCCCCACATTGTAAGCAATCTGGTAATAGCTTTCTCAATAAGGGTTTCCCCAGGTCAATTCAATGAAAGTTCGACCAGGTTATATCAGATGCTAGTTCTGACCAATCTTATCAGTAAAAGTTCGGAGCACCAGCATTAAACAGAAGTTCCATCAGTCACACAAAGGGTTTCATCAACCCACGGTTCTATTAGGTCAGATCAGGTAACAGTTCCATTCTTATCATTTCCAGATGAAGTACATTAGTTCATACTCCATTCGTTCAGGTACATAGTCAGTAGTTTTACAATTTGTCAACCGACATCAGAGTCTTGTAACATTACAATTCATATCGAAGTAGTACAAGTCATATACAACGTGTTCCTCCCAATAAGTTTACAGGCAATGCACAGGCATGCAGTTATTCACATTGAGAGGTAAGCATTACAGTCAATATAGTAGTTTTCTGAATAAACCTTCTATATAAGCATATGGTACACAGTAATACATCGCACGAGATTCTCAGTGACACACAATAGCGAGTTATCATACGCGGGTTCCAAATCAGTCATACAGTCACAATAAAGAGGGTCAATGATCTACCTTAGGTCCTCAATTACAAGGATGGAAGCACAATTAGCTAAATTCCTACAATAACTTCAAGTCTTTCAAGCCAATTCAAGATGAAGCAAGATGAACTCACTCCCTTACTTCCTCTCTCTCTCTCTATGGTCGGCTATAGCAATGAAATAAGGCTGATGAAATGTTTTTGTTGAGTGTAAATAGGCTCAATACAAAATATGGAGTAGGCCACTAAGTGGCAAAACGGTAAATAAGCCAATTCTTGCAATTTATCCTTATTTAATCTAATTTAACCATACCAAATCAATTTTCAGATAAATATGTCATAAAATCACATTAATTATGATGAACACAGAATATCAATCAATTTCAGATTTGGCCGCCGATAAGGCCTTCAATTTGCAGTTTAATGCATAAGACGAGAACAGATAATTTGACAGTCAAACAGACTTTTCAGTTCAGAATCATTCGGTACACACAGTCTTTCTTGAAATTTCAGTACATTGCCTTCAAATTTGAACCCTGGCCTCGGTTTAGATTCCCTTTCTTCGATGATCTTTTTCAAGAAGTCATCCTGTTGCTGTTTCTCTTTAATCTCTTCAATTAGTGTCAGTTGTGCAGAAATAGCAGCTATTGTCCTACCTTGTTCTTTTAAAATAACCTCAATTTCAGATTTTTCAAGGTCACGAAGCAATTCTTTCTGTCCAGTGAGCAAGCAGGCTAAATTTGCAATCGACTTCTGGCTCAGTGCGTCGGCAACGGTATTGGCTTTTCCCGGGTGATACAGAATCTGTAGGTCATAATCTTTGATCAATTCTAGCCATCTCTGCTGTCTCATGTTCAGTTCTTTCTGGGTGAAGAAATATTTTAAACTCTTGTGGTCGGTATACACTTCACACGTTGCCCCATACAGGTAGTGATGCCAGATTTTCAATGCAAACACTACTACCGCAAGTTCCAGATCATGGGTCGGGTAGTTCTTTTCATGCGGTCTCAGTTGTCGGGAAGCATAAGCAATTACTCTCCCATTCTGCATTAGAACACACCCCAAACCTTTATGAGAAGCATCACTAAATACAGCATATCCATCCATACCTGAAGGTAAAGTGAGAACCGGTGCAGTCACAAGTCGAGTTTTCAAATCTTGAAATGCTGATTCCCTCTGGTCAGTCCAGTCAAATGATGTCCCCTTATGTGTCAGTTGAGTCAATGGTAAGGCAATCTTGGAGAAATCTTTGACAAATCGTCTGTAATATCCAGCCAATCCCAAAAAGCTTCGGACTTCTGTCACGTTCGTTGATCTAGGCCAGTTCACTATAGCTTCAATTTTCTGCGGATCAACTGAAATTCCATCTTTGCTAACAACATGCCCCAAAAACATAACACGATCAAGCCAAAACTCACATTTAGACAGTTTAGCATACAGTTTCTGTTCTCTTAGGGTCTGCAGGGTAAGTCTCAGATGATGTTCATGTTCCTCTATACTTTTGGAGTAAATCAATATGTCATTAATGAATACCACAATAAAGTCATCAAGATACAGTTTAAAGATTCTATTCATGAGGTCCATAAATGCTGCAGGTGCATTGGTAACTCCAAAAGGCATAACTAAAAATTCGTAATGGCCATACCTCGTTCTAAAAGTAGTTTTATCAATGTCTTCTGGTTTAACTTTCAGTTGATGGTACCCCGATCTGAGGTCAATCTTGGAAAATACTTGAGCACCCTGTAACTGATCAAATAAATCATCAATCCACGGTAATGGGTATTTATTTTTCACAGTTACCTTGTTCAATTCACGGTAATCAATGCACAGTCTCAGTGAGCCGTCTTTCTTCTTCACAAACAAAACGGGTGCGCCCCACGGTGAAGTACTAGGCCTGATAAACTTCTTGTCTAACAGTTCTTGCAGTTGCACTTTTAATTCCTTCAGTTCAGTTGAAGCCATTCTGTAAGGAGCTTTAGATATTGGTTGCGTTCCGGAATCACATCAATGGTGAATTCAATCTCCCTGTCAATCAAATCCCCTGCCAGATCATCTGGAAATACATCTGGGAATTCTTTGACTATAGGAATACAGTTCACATCAGTTTTAACGTTAGTAGGCACAGTCAGCACAGAGCACAGATATCCTTTACAACCCTTTTTAATCAATTTAACGGCTTTCACAGAAGAAATTAAATATGGGGGAGGTACTACTCCACTTCCGTTAAATACAAATTCAGGTAAACCCGATGGACGGAAAACAACTTGCTTTGTCACACAATCCATGGTAGCATGATATTTTTGTAACCAGTCCATCCCCAATATTACATCAAAATGATCAATGTTCGATGGCAGTAAATCAATAAACAGATGCATATCCCCAACAATAATTTCACAAGCAGGATACATATATGCACATGTCATGGATCCCCCAACAGGTGATGATACAGCTAACAGATAATTCATAGGTTCTAAGGGTCTATTTAATTTCTGTGAAAAAACATGCGACACATAAGAATGTGTAGACCCCGAATCAATCAGTACATATGCATTTTGGGCACAAATAGAGAGGATACCTGACACAATGGTTTCAGTATTTTGCATGTCTCCCGGTACTAGGGCGAACACTCGGCCCTGCCTCATAGGCTCTTTTCCGGTAGCTTTGGGGTTAGGTCTTGGTGCTACAGTTGATGCCGCTGCGCTTGGCGCAGCTTTGCTACTGGCCTACGGAGCAGAGGGGCAGTCTTTAACCATGTGGCCCACCTTGCCACACCTATAACAGGCTCCAGATATTTTGTGACAAACCCCTTTGTGCTTCCTGCCACACTTAGAACAAGATGGGATAAAACCACCCCCTTGATTGGGGCTAGTTGTTGACCCCGTATTCTGTTTCTTGTTCATTGGATTATGCTTGCCCTTCTTAAACTTGAAACCCTGCCTTTTACCACGCCATTCAGACGCTGGTGTTTCAGTTTTCAATGCTTCGATGTTTGCTTCTGCCATCAAAGCTCGGTCAAGGACATTTACGTAATTCGGTAGCTTCAACACATTGATTCTGTCCAGGATTGCAACATTCAGGCCGCCTTCAAATTTTCTGGCCTTCTTGTAATCAGTGTCCACCATATGCGGTGCATATCTAGCAAGCTCGGTGAACTTCGTTTCATATTCGGCAACAGACATTGTGCCCTGTCTCAGTTGTTCAAATTCAGTTACTTTCCTGTCCCTGACACACTGAGGGAAGATGACATGGCCAAGAGATATCCTGACTTGTTCCCACTGAATCCTGTCTTCTTCTAGAATGAAGGTAACTCGAGTTTAGAGGACTAAACTCTTTTTAAGGAGGGGAGACTGTAATGACCTTCACACTGATTACCGATAAGTCACTGATTGAGTACTAATTACTGCTAAACTAAGAATGATTATGACTGATAATTGAACTGATTGAACTACTGAACCGACTGGCTAAATCTGAAATTGAATCGATTGCTTGTATCTGTTTGAATTGCATTTTATCTGTTTAACTGTTTAATTATCTGTTCAGTCTGTTTTGTTTAAACTGTTAATTGAAGGCCTTATCGGCGGCCGAATTAGAAATTGATTGATGATTTAGGATCGTGAGAAGTTATGTGATTTTATGGTGTAATTTTTTGAAAACTGATTAGGTATGATCAAATTGGATTAAAATAAGCTAAGCACATAGTTTGACCTAATTACATTATTGCCATTGAGTGGCCCACTACTTGGACCATCCTTGAGACTCATTACACTCTTGCATACACATTTTACTCAGCTATTTCTTGAGTTCCCACCGAAATTAGAGAGAGAGAGTAGGAGACTAGAGTGAGTTCATCTTGCATGCTTGGAATTTGAGAGGATTGGAGGAGTTCTTGATCAATTGAGCTTACTTACCTTTAATCCAAGACCTAGGTAAGGTAATTGAACCTCTCATTGTTGTATTTAAGATTGTTCTTGCATGATTCATGCCAAATTTGAGAGTTGAGCCATGAATTAGTTCTAGCATGTTGGATTAGGACTCATTCCATGCATGCATGTGTGTATTGATGAATTTTGAGTTGATTTCATGGCAAATTGTCACATGCATGTTCATAATTAAGCTTAAGTCCATGTTTTCAACTTGTTTTGAAAGGAAGAAGCTCATCAGAGCAAGAATTGAAGTTTGGAAATGATTTGAATTCATGCATGTATATGTTCATCTTGTTCATGAAAATGTAGTTTGAAATTGAGTTTGGATTAAACACCCTTGGGCTTTGATTTCTCAAATTGAGCTTCAAATCATGTGATTCTATGTGTTTACAAAGGTTTTCCAGAAAATGGGCCTAAGAGGATCGATTTTGGTAGTTGAAAACTTGGTTTTGACCTTGGAGTTCAAATCTAGGTTTTCCAGATTTTAGTCGTCTGCTCTAGCGGGGGTAGTGCCGCTCGAGCGGGAAAATCGAGCTCCCAGCATCTTGCATCAGACATCGCCCGCTCGGCGGAGGATCGGTGACACGCCGAAGCGGCGTCGGCGAGATTTCACCTATCCAGTACTTTTTGGTCCGTTCGAGCGGGTATATTGACACTCGAGCGGGGACCTTTGTTTGCCTGTCCGCTCGAGCGGGGAAACCTGCGCTCGAGCGGGACCCTGTTTCACTGAAAATTCTGAAAATGTTTTCTGAGTACATCTTTGCATCCTCATTTCATCCTAGGCATTCTTAGGCCTAGTTCAAGACACCTTAATGAGGATATAGATGTAGAACCACACCGAGGCAAATTAGGGATTAAGTTTTATCTTTCCCAACTGTATAGCTTAGTGTGTGTTCATCCTGTATACTGTATAGGGTTGGCATTCCGAGGAGACGCTCTAGCCTACTGTAGCCCAGAACTCTGTGAGTAACAACTGTGTAAAGATATGTTCAAAATGATTATCTGAACTGAACTGTTTATTGAACTGATATTGCTTACTGAATGAATGTATGTCCTATATTCTAAACTGTACTGTGGCATCCTTAGCACCTACTGTTTACTGTTACGGTTACAGAGGTCTCTGTCGGTTCCCTTGTGGAACCACTACTGTTTACTGATTGATGGCCATCACTACTGTTCGGTCTTTAAGACCTACAGTACAGTAAGTTATGCTCAACTGTGAATATTTTCAATCGCTCAACCGACATCGTTAATCAATGAATGTATGTCCTATAGTCTAATCAGACAGACATCCTTAGCAACTACTATTTACTGTTACTGCTACCGTTTGAGAAATCTCTGCCATCGACGGTCTATGAACGGATGGCCCCACCGACGGTCTATGAACGGGTGGATTTGTCTAATCGATTCGGTCCCCATGTTGGAACCACTACTGCTTACTGTTATAATGGCCATCATTGACTGTTCGGTCTTTTAAGACCTACCGATATGGAACAACTTGCTGTACGGACCTAAGTGCTACAAAATGAGCCACCTTTAGAATCCGTGCGAGACACCTCTTGAGTCCACAAGTACGCAGATCATATCGTTATTGCACTATTATCGACATCGCCATCAGATTACTCTTTGCATCATATCGACCGTTATTATTGATACTACCGCATTACTATCATATCGTTATTGCACTATTATCGACATCGCTATTGTACTACTATGTACTATTATGCGACCGTTATTGATATCGCTACCGCATTACCATCATATCAAGTATCGCTACTACTATTGTACTGTTTTACTAACGAATGTGCCACATACGATTACTACGGTTTCTAAACGACGGATATGGCATGAAATATAAGCCACCGATCGTATAACCGATTTACCGAGGCAAACGACTGTTTAAAATACTGAAAGGACGTTCTCTCTTAACCTCTTTACACATTATGTTATTCACTCTGCTTTAGCTCACTGCTCATATATATATATATATATATGTAGGTGTACAGGCACCAGACCGCAGCTAGGAGCGTCAGGCAAGCTTTAGTTTTGTCAAGCCAACTACTGTGCCTCACTGCGAGGTTTCGAGCCTATCAAGCTATGGCTTAGGGGCTTAGGGGTGTTTTATTTCCCCCATCTATCTCTGTACCTGTTTTGTATAACTGTATAGACTGATAGCACTGTATCGCATCTGCCATCGCATCGTTTAATAGGGATTAAGTCCCTGTACTGAATGATTGTATATATGATGCATACTGTTCTGTACTGAATGTCTATATGTATGAAAAGTCTTTTTGCATACAGACTGTCACAGCTTATTGGACATTGTTTATTTACTGTATTGGTGTAATAACCCTGACCCGTAATTAGCTATCAATCGATATTTAAGGATGCTAATGAGTGGATTAAAATGAACTATGGGATTAATATTTAATTTGTATCATAATTGGCTTTTATTTGCTACCCATAGTAATATCTGATGAAATTCCACTTTAAAATGAAATTGAAAGCCTTATCGGCATCCAAACCCGGAATTGATTATACCGTCGTGTTATTTGGAATTTTTAGAACCTTATTGCATATTAATTAAAATATGATTTGGTATGATTAAATGAGATCAAATAATGTGAATCTCAATAGTTAGCCTAATTACCAATTTGCCATTAGAGTGGACCATCTCTTCTAATATGTTAAGACTTCATTCTAAATGATTTGTTCAGCCACATTTTTTAGAACAAACCGTATGAGAGAGAGGGTGAGAGGAAAATCTGATGAAAACATTTTAGAGAGAGAGGGAGAGCAATTCTAGAGAGAGAAAAGGAAGAATTCAAAGAAGAATTGGAGATTTTGCTTGTACTCACCAAGATTGTGCTAGAATAAGTGAGATTGAAGGCTCTAGGTAAGATAATTCTTGTAGGTGATGTGTTTAATTGTTGAATTCATGAGGATTATGAGTTTAAACATGTAATTTGAGCCTTAGAAGAAGAGTTGAGTTGCAAATCATGCATGCATGCATAAATTCTTGCATTTTGTAGCTAATTTCATAAAAATCTACATGCATGTTTACATTTGGGTTGAAGACCATGATATCATCTTCTTTTCCATCAAATTACCAAGTTTGATCATGATTTGGAAAGTCTAAAGTGGGAGAAGGTCTTGCATGTCATGTTCATGAAGTAAAATTTTGGGTTTCAAGTTGTTTTCTTGCATGCATGTCCATACCATTGGTTTAATCCATAGGTTCATCTTATTTTACATCTAATCCTCAGGTTTCAGGTTGTTCTATAGTGTTTGATCATGTTTTTTTAGAGCTTTAAAAAAAAAAAGAAAAGTCCATGCATGTGGTGTTCTTGAGCATCCATCATGTTTTAGGTTGAAAATGTGAGTTTTGACAAACCTTGGGCCATGATTTTTATAAATTGATCTTTGAACTTTCATATTCTACAAGTTTTCTGGGTTATATCAAATTCTAGGGCCCAAGAGAGGTGTTTTGGAGGTTTTAATTCAAGTTTTGAAGTTGGAGGAGCAATCTGGAAATTCCAGATTTTTGCAGGCTCGCTCGAGCGAAGGGGTTCTCGCTCGAGCGACCACTCAGAGATTGTGCACTTCGCTCGAGCGACCAATCACATCTTTGCATGTCCGCTCGAGCGAGGAAGTCTACGCTCGAGCGGAGTGTCATTTCTGCATGCTCGCTCGAGCGAGGAAAGCTTCGCTCGAGCGAGGACCTAAAATTCTGAAAATTTGCCTAAGTGTTCCAAGGCATGTTTTGACATCCTCATTGCATCTTAGGCATTCCTAAGCCTTAATTAAGCTATAGTAATGAGGTTATGGGCTAGAAACGCACACTAAGAAAAGAATGTAACAATATATTGAATGACAAGTGTGTGTGTGTGAGTTGAGCATTGAAATAAGTATGAATCACACTAAGAGATTGCAAGGGTGTGTGTGTTCTAAGCCATGTGATAAGAATAAACATGAACCAACGTGATGTAAGCTAAGCCTTAATGGCCACATGAATAAGTAATGATAAGATTCGTTGGTGCTATGTATTTTGTGATTGTAGGTCAACGTCCGAGAAGTGATTAACCATCTACGGAACCACGGTGAGTAACGTTATCGTAAAGATACGTTCATATGAAATTATGTTCCAAATGTGATATATCAAGCTATGATTTCTGAAATGATATATGTTTCTGTGAACGAAGATCCATGTTTGAAATCTATTATGGCATCCATAGATAGCCCCAAGTCATGGGGGGCAGCATGAAAATGCGGGTCCATGACATTTACGAGATCTCGTTAGCCACTTCATTGTGGTGTTTGTTTAATCGGTGTCCGGGACCGGTTACTCTAGTCGGAAGACGTTATGTGATATGTGATTTGTTCTATGGAATATGCCATTATTATGTTCACATATGAGATGATTATGTTTATGCTATGATCTGTTTTGTACGTATAAAATGTTCGGATTTCGTTCACTAACCCCTTTACCTTAATGTTATTCACTAGGCTTTAGCTCACTGTTTGTATATATATATTATAGGTGAGTGAGCATTCATTCTGAGTGCAAGGTTTTGTGGGGACTGTGTGTTTCATGGTCACCAAATTTTGTGCCTCACGCGGAGGTTCCCGAAGTGTCTTGGGTTCAAGGGTTGATTAATTCTATTTATGCATGGGACTTTATTTTAATCATGTTGTCTGTACGGAAAATACTGTAACGTGTGGGGTATAATATAATGTGTGGTTGACTTATGGTTATGTAAATAAAGTTTTTAATTATTCTGTTTCATATAAGTCAACACAGCTCATTGGATATTTATATTTTTGTATATTGCTTCCGCTAGCCCCTTATCATATGCTCATATGTTCAGAGGCCGTAGGTAATCCAAGGATTACTGGCCGGTTACGGCGCTAAACCTATAGGGGCGGGTTTGGGTCGTGACAATTGGCTTCCTCTATGCCCTCAGACTCTATTTTATCAGACATCAAGCGTGCCTTGGTAATCTCGGATTGACATCGCCGATTCATGCTAAACTCGTAGGGGCGGGTTTGGGTCGTGACAGAGTGGTATCAGAGCGATACTTACCATGAGTCATACCGCACTCACGTGTCCAAATGAGTTATAGGATGTCCTAGAAAAGTAATTAGGGCATTGCATGAGCATGAAAAGTGTGTGTGGCTATGATATGAAAATTATATGCTAATGTGATTAATGTGTTTAAGTATGCAACTGTTTATGTTTATGATTGCCGTATTGCCTGTGTAAACTGAAACGAAACCTATATGCATACTTAAAGAAGTTAAATGGAATAACATGAAATGTTAATGTTATTACTGACAGGGGAAATCTATAAGAAAATGAACGTGTAAAAGTAAAGGGTCATGTGACCGTACCTGAGTTGAATTGAAAGCATACACACGTCTGATATGGAATGAAATGTAAAACCAGTAAGAACCTCTCCTATATTGCTAAACACCCTGTTGTGTGTAAACAAGGGAAAGGACGAGGAACGTAAGCGAAACCGAATCTTTTGATGTTAGAGTTAACAGGCTAGAAGGAATGGTTGACGTCTTAACTGAAAATATGAGATAGTAAGGCCGACATACGTGCCTGAACCAACTAATTATGATAACCCAAATAAACTGAAGCTACCGAAATTTCTGGGAGGTATCGAACCGCTAAAAGCTGAGGCTTGGGTTTAGAAACCGAGAAAATACATGAAGTTTTCTTCGAAAAATGTGTTTCCCCAATGCATCCAAGATAGGGAAATATATGAGTTTGAATAACGTGAGTAAGGTGATAAGACTGTGGTTGAATATGGGGGAAAAATTACCCATCTGATGGATACTGACTGAAAAGAATGGAAAATTTTGAAGAGGAAATGACCAGTAATTCAATGAGCCTGAATCTGTATCCTAGTTCCAGAGAATGCTCGGAACACTGAAATGACTGACGCGGGTAATACCTTAAACAAATGAAATTGTTTATGCGAACGTTTGTGAGAGAATCGTATATCCCATAATTTGGTATAGACTGTGACCATATTGACTGTACCGATTGAATTACTGGAATTATGAACCATACACTATGAGAACTGTTAGGACTTGTGAACGGCGAGAACTTGTTGATTTAGGTCCTTGTATCGTATTGCAACAACTGAATGTGAACTGTTAGGTATGGCCTTTTAAACTGTACCAGAACTGTTGAACATGGGAATGCCTTATGATTGATTGCAATTCGAGAAATTCGTACAACTATGATTCGTATTGAACTGTTATATATTGATAGACATTATTGAATGAACGACCCTTGAACTCGAATTGTACACGTGAACTGTTTGTGTGTGAGACTGCTGAAATTAAGAACCCATATTGGTTTGTAAAGATGAACTTCTGCTTATGAATTTGTGAACGAATGCCTACATGAAAACTGATTTTGAACTCACGCCTGTATATATGTTCCCATGCTTGTAATACTGTTAGAACTAACAGGAATGGACTGTGGATAACGAATCTTTTGAAACCTACTGTTGATGTGGACTATATGTACAACACTGTAAAACCTTATGTTAACATTTACCTATGCTATGGAAACTGTTTAGACTTATGTACATATCTGCTTACCTTTGCTTAAGGATGTTGTTAGACTGAATAGACGTATGACTGGTTACCTTAGCTATTATACCCGGAGAAACTATTTTATATTGTACACTGAACTTGTGAAATTCGTATTGGGAATGTTAGTAGACTCTGAATATGCACATATATGACGATACCTTTACTCAGAATGATTGGCAAGTTATTTATCGATAATTTAACCGTTGGGACTATGACTCTGTAACTGCGTGACTGAATAAAAACCCCAAGTGATAAACTCTAGACTGTGAAACGTGATTGTGGAAAATTGACATGACTATTTGAGTTGACCTACGAGCCTATACTTTAGTGACTGTACGATTGATTTGGAACCCGTGTATGATAACTCGCTATTGTGTGTCACCGAGAATCTCGTGCGATGTATTACTGTGTACCATATGCTTATATGGAAGGTTTATTCAGAAAACTGCTATATTGACTGTAATGCTTACCTCTCAGTGTGAATAACTGCATGCCTGTGCATTGCCTGTAAACTTATTGGGAAGAACACGTTGTATATGACCTGTACTGCTTCGATATGAATTGTAATGTTACAAGACTCTGATGTCGGTTGACAAATTGTGAAACTACTGACTATGTACCTGAATGAATGGAGTATGAACTAATGTACTTCATCTGGAAATGATAAGAATGGAACTGTTACCTGATCTGACCTAATAGAACCGTGGGTTGATTAAACCCTTTGTGTGACTGATGGAACTTCTGTTTGATGCTGGTGCTTCGAACTTTTACTGATAAGATTGGTCAGAACTAGCATCTAATATGACCTGGTCGAACTTTCATTGAATTGACCTGGGGAAACCCTTATTGAGAAAGCTATTACCAAATTGCTTACAATGTGAGGAAAACTAGGTACATGCCATGTGATTACTTACCCGCTATTACCATTATGACCATGAACTTGTTTGACTAGGCAATGATTGTTTTAGTGATTACTGTACTTCGGAATTGATGAGATCTGTTGACAACAGACTAGTTTTGATCATAAACTTTGCCTGTCTGGAAGTATATGTAATTTGCATGACTGCTTTCGTATTGACGGTGCTATGACCGAATCTGTAAGGACTGGATCTGATGAATAGTAAATGATTACTTCGGCACTCTGCCTACTGCTATGGGAGTAATGTACAATTCGCCTTATGTTCCCAATAACTCCCAAATGAACTGGACTGACTGTGATGGATTACCAAATTGAGGACCAAAATGAACAAAGTCCGGGTGAACAACTCGGAAAAGAATGAATCGAATTTCTGTAACTTAACGGGGGAAATTACATATGAAACTGCGACCAGTGCAAATCTATAACCTCGATAAGTACTTGATATAAGTAGTATGAATACTACTATACTGCTATCATCTTTATCAGATTGTTACCATATCATCTTCGCATACTATATTCATGTTCCGTGTCACGAAATAAGTTTTGTCTCGGAAGCGCTATATGTTGTATACTGAATGATTGTTGATTTCTGATATGTATTCGTGACTCTTAGTGTTATGTAATACATGTTAGCTGCCCGGTATCGGAAGTTCCTTTATGGAACGTATATTTGTTCAAGACTCTATTACCCGCATCGAGGCCTCGTCATGGGGCTCGGTTTCTATCTTGCTCGTTACATTGCGGATTCGAGATTCCTTTATGGAACTGGTTATTCATAACCATCACGCATCTGTCCTGTATATGTACTGTATCTGTTCTGTACTGTATCTATACTGTATCTGCCATGTCTATATCTGTTATGTATTTGCTCCGTTAGTGCTAATGAATGCACCGCATATGCTTAAGCAAGAATTGTGCATCTACGTATGCTCTGGACAAGAATATGGAAGCGAACATGTATCCGGATCTGTCCTTGACTGAAATCTGACTGTGCATAAGATTCTGTTATAATATAAACCCAAATCCCTATACGTGATCCCTGATTCTGTTACTGTGCATTGCTAAGAATGAGAATGGTCATGAACCTGTTTATGAATATGTTTACACTCCTGTTAAAGGGTGAAAGTTACTTTTATGATAGGCATCATCTCTGTTGTCATATGTTAATTCGAGTTTGGAGGACTAAACTTTTTATAAGGAGGGGAGACTGTAACAACCCTCGTTACTATTTATTGATTGACCACTGATTATTGATAAACTGAGACTGATTATGATTGGTAATCGAATTGATTGACATAATCGAATCGATCGATCAAATCAAATCAATTGATTGATCAGAATCGCTAAATGCATAATCTATCTGTTTGATTGTCAAATTATCTGTTCTCGTCTTATGCATTAAACTGCAAATTGAAGGCCTTATCGGCGGCCAAATCTGAAATTGATTGATGTTCTGTGTTCATCATAATTAATGTGATTTTATGACATATTTATCTGAAAATTGATTTGGTATGGTTAAATTAGATTAAATAAGGATAAATTGCAAGAATTGGCTTATTTACCGTTTTGCCACTTAGTGGCCTACTCCATATTTTGTATTGAGCCTATTTACACTCAACAAAAAAATTTCATCAGCCTTATTTCATTGCTATAGTCGACCATAGAGAGAGAGAGGAAGTAAGGGAGTGAGTGTCACACCCCAAACAAGCCTAAAACACGAATCCATAATCACATTGAACAACTAAACAATAGTCCAATAATAAATAACCAAAACTCAATCCATACATGCCACAATTGTAAACGGCAAAATCAACCGTAATCAAACCCATCCAAACTTATGGGATATAAACAACCCACATATAAAAAATAATCCTAAATGAATTTCAATAAAATAAAAAATAATAATAAATATAAATATGCACAAACTCGACTAGCAACCTAAAACAAATTAAATAAATGCCCTAGAGGTCCATGAAATAGAGTCCCTGCTACGTCATGAGTCCACTCTAAGTCCTTCTAACACCTGGAAATGGTAAACAACTAAGTCAGCTGATAGCTCAGTAAGTAGCAACATGGATAGTAAATACAGTTTTGAAAACAGGGATAAATTCCAAAATAAGATATACATATCACAGAAACTAGATTGGCATACCGTAAATACAACTGCTTTCAAAAGAAGGTTCCACAGCCAACACTTAAAATACTCATGTCTCGCAAAGAACATGATAAACAACATTTTCCACTTAAAACAGATTATAACATGAACACCAATAATTTTCGGGTACCAATAAAACAATAATATGCCACACATTTCTCGGGTTATAAGCCCGTTGCCCCTGATCCAATACCAACTAAGAGTCATCCTCGTGGTGGCACTGGCCTTTTCTCAAAGACGATCCGATTGAAGGTCACCTAGTTGTTTTTAAAGGTCTTTTTCCTTACAATCGTTGAGCACTAGAGTCATCGCGCCCAACCCGGACTGTTCCTAGTGGCGAGTCACCACACGGAATAAGTTCCTGGACTAAATACACATATGGTCCCAATAATCAATACACATCAAACATGGTAGTTCATCATTATAAACATGAGACCAAAACAAATAGTTTACAAGATGCCAAATTCACACATGTTTCGAAATAATTTGATTCCATTGATAATATAATAATTTATCAAAACAGTTTAGTCATGAAACAACAATTTAATTTTCCAAGAACATTTATAAAAATATGTAGCATGAAACTACTCACCTGAAACGAAATAATATAATCCTTGAATCGAATAGAGTGTAAAAGTCCAATTAGTGCCCTGAACCAAGTATAAAAACTACACGTCACAACTAATTTAAAAACACTAAAAACAATAGGAACTAAGTAACCTCAACTAAAGCGCACTAACCCAGCTCAACCCAACTCACCGTTACTCTTAAATATTACCTAAGTTCATGTTCTTCAAGGTTTAAAATCACCCAAAACATGGGTTCCGGTCAAAACTTAATTAATTGTGACTTTAAGATAAAACAGAATTTCAAACAAGCCTTCCCAACCTATTCGCTAACTTTGAAAATTACAAAACCCACTCCACGCTATTCAAAAAATTCCAATAACCTCCAGATATGATCTAATATATCTTAAGTTTCAAACCCAATTGGTTTCACTTGATTTGCTTATCAAAATAATTATCTACAATTTATTATATCCAAACAGGTTGTTTTCTGCAGCACTTTAAAGAAATTGACGGTTCTCTTAATATACACAAGCAATCAATGCAAGGCCAAAAACATACGAAACTAGACTCGTAACCGGTTCTAATGACACTAATTTGATAATTTTTGGATTTATACCCAAAGAGAACAACATTCCCGAATTTACTGTTTCGGACTGGTTTCCTGGACAGATTTGAATACCTCAATTTATATGGATTTTGACTCCTAAAAATTATGAAAAAATTCAGATATGCAATTCAATATGTAATTGATCTACTGTAAAAATTTCAGATTAAAATTCATTCGTTTGATATAGTTTCTTGATTTTTAAAGTTTGCGATTCTGTGCAGAATTTTTGAACTAAGAATTACACCCAATCTTTACACATAAATTTAACTCCTCAAGTTTCTCAATAGGATATCTATATACATAATACATAAACCTACAACCTCTCCATCAATGAACTAAATAATCATAGAGTAAGGATAAAGAACAAAACTTTAAGGAAGAAGAAAGATAAATACTTACTACACACCCAAAAATCCTTCCTTCTTTGCAATTCTTTTTTTTTTTTCTTCTTCTTCTTCTTCTTCTTCTTCTCTCAATTCCTTCCCCTGGCTGCCGCTATATTGTTTTGTAAACTAATAAGAGAATTAGGGTTTTGTAGGTTTTGTATATATTTTATTTTATATTAGTTGTGGGTCAAATAAATGGATAAATATACAAAATATATATATAAGTTAGATGTAACTCAAATGGTAAGAGCCTTATTTATTTATTTTGTGGTCTAGAGTTCAAGTCACACCCTCTTCTCTTTTTTTTCTTTTTTTTCTTTTTTTTTTTAATAATAAATTTTGCCTCCAAACTAAAGACTTTTACCATAATTTATTTTCGGATTTAAAATTAATTAAAAGACCTTCTAAATATGTAATTTGCACTTTAAGATTCACCATCAAAATATTTGAGATTTGTAAAATTAATATTATCTATATATTTATTTAATTTTTATATTCGGGTTCTCACATTCTCCCCTCCTAAAAGAAAAGTTTCGTCCTCGAAACTAATTAGTAAATTATAACCTGAGTAAATTATGAGAATAGATGTGGGTACTTCTTATCTCGTCCTCGCGGCCTAAGTCGCCTCTTCAATTAGATGATTACGCCCACACTACCTTAACCAATTTAATGACCTTTAACATTTTCTCCTTCAATCCAAAATCTAAACAGTATCTCCTCATAAAATCCTCTCTAATCAAGGTTGCTCATAATTTATCACATGCGATGGACTATGCACATATTTCCTCAATATAGACACGTGAAACACATTATGCCCTCCTGCCAACCTAGGGGTAAAGCAACATGGTACGTAACCTCACCAACCTTCTCCAATACCTCAAATGGACCAATGTATCTAGAACTCAACTTTCCTTTCTTTCCAAACCTGATGACTACTTTCTATGGTGATACTTTCAAGAATACCATATCCCCCACATGAAACTCTAAATCTCTCCTACGATGATCAGCATAAACTTTTTTTTTTTTTTTTTGCTCCAAACAACAAGAATCTCTCTCGATGGTGATAATTTTCTAATCCTCCACCAAATCAGTCCCAACACTTGCCTCTCACCAACCTCATACCAACGTGAGGAGACCTACACTTCCTCTCATACAAGGCCTCATAAGAAGCTACTCCAAAACTAAAATGATAACTATTATTATTCAATATTATGTAACAAATTTATGATAATCTCAAAACAAAATTTCTACACCCTAAGGCCACCTTTTAGATATGTTGTTCTATAAAAGCCACCCTCTAATCAAAACCACTCATACTCGAATTTCAACATACAATTCACAATGGGAAGGGAAAATGTAGATGATTCTTGCAACATATAATGGGATTAACTAAAATATTTCAAACTCACAATTAGAATATAACGTACCTACAATCTCACTAGAATACAACCAAACGCACCTACAATTTTGTTCGTTTAACCCAAGTGCCTCAAAAGGTCCCATCAACCAAATGAAACAAACTATCTCAAAAGCACTAAAAAAATATCCAACACTACATCCCAATAATGATAGCTCACTACCAAAAAAAAAAAAATCATTTCCATCATCTAGTTCGACAATCTACTTAAAACAATCAAACATGATTATCCCAACACTCTAACCAATGACAACAATCTCTCTTCAAGGACACAACTCAATGATACATTTTGAGATCCCAACCATCACACAACAACAAACGCATCTCGATATTAAAATGAATCCACACTAATTTGGAATTAAACCAAAGACAAATATTAACTTGAAATGTTTCATCTATAAAAACCTCAATTCATCGCCTAGTACAATCATATTCTTCCCTAATTATTCCACTCACAAAAAATTTCACAAATCACCTTAGCTCCAATCGCTTCATCTAGAAAACAAGAAACATCGATCCATATAAAACATAATGCAATCACGCCAAACATACAAAATTCTCACCATAACTTTAATTGCCCAACCAAGCAATTTTTGTATTATTTTTACGTATCTACTCTATTTCTTTTACTTGACAAACCGACTAACAGTTTACACAAACTTGTCTACATCCACCCACACAATCTCACTCCAACATAGATTTTATCCAAACACTCACACAATGCACTTCGAGTCCACATAGAATTCATCAAGATTGGGTACACATTCTAATTATACTAAGGTACTTCCAACAAAAGTTAAATTAAAGCAACTCTCATTCTTTAAAACCAAAGCCATGACACTAACTCCAAGGTTGCAATACGATTCCACATCACACTAATATTATGATAATCCACAAGATCAAATCCCAATTCAACAACTCTTACTACACCAATTCACTTATCGACAATTATTAATATCATTCCTAAGGCTAATAAAATATTCTATCTTTCACCCTAGAAGTATATCGAACAAATCACAATAAGACACTTGTAAAAATTTACAAAACAATCCTAAAATTTTCAAATCGTTAATAAATAGATTATCCTCACATGACAATAATATCTCTCCAAACAAAATTTAATGTACATCCCTCACCAAAAGAAATAATAGTACACATCTAATACAAAATTCTAACTAAAATAATCTTTTCAATATTTCAATCCAATCGCTACTAAATCTTCAAAATAATTTAACTTGAAAGTAATCCACCAAAAATGCAAAGAAAACAAAATCAAATCCTCATAACTCATGTCACAAATAACAACACCAATTACCATACCAAACCCACCATGAAAAGTCTACACAACTCAAGACGAAAGGTTACACCAACAATTGTTTAGTCTTGTGGTTATTTCAAAATCTTATCCAATATCTCTAATCGAACTCACCCTTACACAACTCTAAAAAAAAATGTACAACCACTTGCTATAATGCCACACGTTTATTCCAAAAAAAAAATTTCTACATCAACAATAGTCATCCCATAACAATTTCTAAGACTAACAAAATAACGAAAGTACTTCATACCAATTTATTCCCGATCGAGAGGTTTATCGAATAACTTCTTTAAAGGTAATATCACCACAAAACACGATGAAATAAAATTAAAATAAGGAATCATCTTCTATTAGGCAAAACTAAATACATTAAATTAAGGAAACACTTACCACTTAGGGTCAAATACACTCAAATTGAACTCAATGGTAATATTAGACTAACATACCAACAACACGAATTCTCACCACACAAGTAGCAAAACGAAGGATCAATATAAGGGATTCACAACTCCTACACCAAGGATACAAAACAATCTTATAGCTAAAGGACAAGGGATACAAAATAATCTCCATTTCCATTACATGAACCACACTATCACGACACACCTCAAATTTAACCCAAAACAATCTCGTATACCTTCCATCTTCGCAATTTCTAACTCATATATAAAAGTAACTATAAATGTTAACATCAACCACTCTCGATGGGTCAAGCATAAATTCCATGGAAATACTCAAATTACCACCATACTAAGTATCCTAAAACATCTAGTCTATAATTATAATATCCTCACAAAGTAATCTTAAAAATTTCCTCTAAGAACATTGGTTGCTAACACAACTCCACAACATCTATCACATCATCTCCCTCAACACTCATTTATTGCACTCGAGAACATCAACAACTAACTCTGAGACAATGGATTGCACCAATCTCGAAGCACCAAACTAGCCTACAAATTCTAAAATATCGACTCACCACCAATGTTGTTACTCCTAATAATCTCATCAAATGGCATAACCCAAATCAAATTTAATCTCATTCCAATCTATCTCAAAATTATTTCTCTTATTTGTCCTCTTAGGATTTACAGCAAAATTATGAATAAAACAAACTCTCTAAGAAACACATCCCTTACTACACGCTATAATTTCTATCATTGTAAGACTACGTTTATTCCCAAACACATTTAAAATAATTGGCCTAATGCCCAACACTAACCTCACAAGTAGTCCTTCAAGCAAGTGAAAAAACCCAACCCTAACTAACTTCGCTAGCAACTCTTGTAATCGAAGTTTGTAACTCCATCAACTCCAATGGCGTCATTATATAGGGCACTTTAGAATTGAGTGTTGTGTTGGGGACCAAGTTGATGGAAAAATTCTACCTCACAATCTAGACAAAGTCTAGGTAGATCCTTTAGAAAAACATCAACACAATCACTCACTACAGGCAATTCCTCTAACTTCTATTCTGGAAGTTCAGTACTTACCACACAAGCTAAATAATCATGACCCCCTTTTCTCAACATTTGGTTAGCCTAAACGGAAGAAGTAAAACAGATAGAAGACCCTTTCCTATCTTCCTGAAAGAAAAACTCAAGTTGTCCCAATATAGCAAAAACTACCCCCATTCTAAAACAATCAATAGAAGCATGATGCTTCGTCAACAAATCCATCTCCAAAATCACATCAAAATCCTTCATCTCTAAAGAAATCAAATCCACTGGAAAAATCCTACCATCCATCTTTATCTCACAAGATCTACAAACATCTATTCTCGTAATGAAGTAGACAAGGTAATACATACATCCAAAGGTGCATAAGGAATAGACAATCTACGTAGATATCTAGGAGTCAACTCTTAACCTTCAAACTGAAATCAAGAAAGATTCAACACAAGTTTAAACAAAACTAACTTAACCAAACACAACTAAGGACTATAGGAAATGATGAAATGCAAGATATGCAACTCAATAAATCTATTGCTCTGATACCACAATTGTCACACCCCAAACTCGAGTATGACCGGCCGTGGCCCACTGGGCCTTAGCCCAAGGCACACGTAAGCCTAAAACACGAATCCATAATCACATTGAACAATTAAACAATAGTCCAATAATAAATAACCAAAACTCAATCCATACATGCCACAATTGTAAACGGCAAAATCAACCGTAATCAAACCCATCCAAACTTATGGGATATAAACAACCCACATATCAAAAATAATCCTAAATGAATTTCAATAAAATAAAAAAAAATAATAAATATAAATATGCACAAACTCGACTACCAACCTAAAACAAATTAAATAAATGCCCTAGAGGTCCATGAAATAGAGTCCCTGCTACGCCATGAGTCCACTCTAAGTCCTTTTAACACCTGGAAATGGTAAACAACTAAGTCAGCTGATAGCTCAGTAAGTAGCAACATGGATAGTAAATACAGTTTTGAAAACAGGGATAAATTCCAAAATAAGATATACATATCACAGAAACTAGATTGGCATACAAATTAAATACAACTGCTTCAAAAGAAGGTTCCACAACACTTAAAATACTCATGTCTCGCAAGAACATGATAAACAACATTTTCCACTTAAAATTATAACATGAACACCAATAATTTTCGTACCAATAAAACAATAATATGCCACACATTTCTCACGCTTATAAGCCCTGATCCAATAACTAAGAGTCATCCTCGGTGGCACTGGCCTTTTCTCAAAGACGATCCGATTGAAGGTCACCTAGTTGTTTTTAAAGGTCTTTTCCTTACAATCGTTGAGCACTAGAGTCATCACGCCCAACCCCTAGTGGCGAGTCACCACAGTGGAATAAGTTCCTGGACTAAATACACATATGGTCCCAATAATCAATACACATCAAATATGGTAGTTCATCATTATAAACATGAGACCAAAACAAATAGTTTACAAGATGCCAAATTCACACATGTTTGAAATAATTTGATTCCATTGATAATATAATAATTTATCAAAACAGTTTAGTCATGAAACAACAATTTAATTTTCCGGAACATTTATAAAAATATGTAGCATGAAACTACTCACAAACGAAATAATATAATCCTTGAATCGAATAGAGTGTAAAAGTCCAATTAGTGCCCCAACCAAGTATAAAAACTACACGTCACAACTAATTTAAAAACACTAAAAACAATAGGAACTAAGTAACCTCAACTAAAGCGCACTAACCCAACTCAACCCAACTCACCGTACTCTTAAATATTACCTAAGTTCATGTTCTTCAAGGTTTAAAATCACCCAAAACATGGGTTCCGGTCAAAACTTAATTAATTGTGACTTTAAGATAAAACAGAATTTCAAACAAGCCTTCCCAACCTATTCGCTAACTTTGAAAATTACAAAACCCACTCCACGCTATTCGAAAAATTCCAATAACCTCCAGATATGATCTAATATATCTTAAGTTTCAAACCCAATTGGTTTCACTTGATTTGCTTATCAAAATAATTATCTACAATTTATTATATCCAAACAGGTTGTTTTCTGCAGCACTTTAAAGAAATTGACGGTTCTCTTAATATACACAAGCAATCAATGCAAGGCCAAAAACATACGAAACTAGACTCGTAACCGGTTCTAATGACACTAATTTGATACTTTTTGGATTTATACCCAAAGAGAACAACATTCCCGAATTTACTGTTTCGGACTGGTTTCCTGGACAGATTTGAATACCTCAATTTATATGGATTTTGACTCCCAAAAATTATGAAAAAATTCAGATATGCAATTCAATATGTAATTGATCTACTGTAAAAATTTCAGATTAAAATTCATTCGTTTGATATAGTTTCTTGATTTTTAAAGTTTGTGATTCTGTGCAGAATTTTTGAACTAAGAATTACACCCAATCTTTACACATAAATTTAACTCCTCAAGTTTCTCAATAGGATATCTATATACAAAATACATAAACCTACAACCTCTCCATCAATGAACTAAATAATCATAGAGTAAGGATAAAGAACAAAACCTTAAGGAAGAAAAAAGATAAATACTTACTACACACCCAAAAATCCTTCCTTCTTTGCAATTCTTTTTCTTTCTTTCTTCTTCTTCTTCTTCTTCTTCTTCTCTCAATTCCTTCCCCTGGCTGCCGCTATATTGTTTTGTAAACTAATAAGAGAATTAGGGTTTTGTAGGTTTTGTATATATTTTATTTTATATTAGTTGTGGGTCAAATAAATGGATAAATATACAAAATATATATATAAGTTAGATGTAACTCAAATGGTAAGAGCCTTATTTATTTATTTTGTGGTCTAGAGTTCAAGTCACACCCTCTTCTCTTTTTTTTTTCTTTTTTTTTCTTTTTTTTTTTAATAATAAATTTTGCCTCCAAACTAAAGACTTTCACCATAATTTATTTTCGGATTTAAAATTAATTAAAAGACCTTCTAAATATGTAATTTGCACTTTAAGATTCACCATCAAAATATTTGAGATTTGTAAAATTATTATTATCTATATATTTATTTAATTTTTATATTCGGGTTCTCACAGTGAGTCCATCTTGAATTGGCTTGAAAGACTTGAAGTTATTGTAGGAATTTAGCTAATTGTGCTTCCATCCTTGTAATTGAGGACCTAAGGTAGATCATTGACCCTCTTTATTGTGTATTTGAATTTATTCTTGCATGATTCATGGGTCTTTAGTGATCTAAGTCATGAATTGGCTTATAATGTTGAATTGAAGCTCATCTCTTGCATGCATGTTTGTATTGAGGAATTTAAAGATGTTTTCATGGCTAATTGTTACATGCATGCTCATGTTTATATTCAAGTCCATGAATCCCTCATGTTTTGAAAGATTTGGCTCTATTGAGCTTGTATTTAAAGCTTTGAAAGTGATTAAGTTCATGCATGTTTTCATTGTTGAATTTTGAGTTGATTTCATGGAAATCTTCACATGCATGTCCAAGTTCTAGCTAAGATTCATGATTTCACCATATTCTAAGAAGAATTGGCTCTTTGAGCAAGTGTTTGGAACTTCAAAGTTGATTGAATTCATGAATATTGCATGTTCATCATGTTCATGAAAATTGGTTTGAAATCATGTTTAATTGAACTCCCTTTGGGCTTTGATTACGCAAATTGATCTTTGAAAGATATTATCTTATGAGTTTTGAAGTGTTTTCCAGAAAATTAGCCCAAAAGGATCGAATTTGATACATTGAAACTTGATTTTGAACTTGGAGTTCAAATCTGGATTTTCCAGATTTTGGTCTTCCGCTCGAGCGGAGGAAGTGCCGCCGAAAGGGAAATCGAGCTTCCAAAGATCTCATCATGCATACCGGCGGCGATTGTACGCTCGAGCGGAGGATCGTGTCATACGCTCGAGCGGAGACCTTTGTTGCATGTCCGCTCGAGCGTAGAAACCTGCGCTCGAGCGGGACCCTGTTTCACTGAAAATTCTGAAAATGTTTTCTAAGTACATCTTTGCATCCTCATTCCATCTTAGGCATTCTTAGGCCTAGTTCAAGACACCTTAACGAGGATATAGATGTAGAACCACACCGAGGCAAATTAGGGATTAAGTTTTATCTTTCCCAACTGTATAGCTTAGTGTGTGTTCATCCTGTATACTGTATAGGGTTGGCATTCCGAGGAGACGCTCTAGCCTACTGTAGCCCAGAACTCTATGAGTAACAATTGTGTAAAGATATGTTCAAAATGATTATCTTCTGAATACTGAACTGAACTGTTTATTGAACTGATATTGCTTGCTGAATGAATGTATATCCTATATTCTAAACTGCATTGTGGCATCCTTAGCACCTCATCGTTATTACATTACAGAGGTCTCTGCGGTTCCTCGTGGAACCACTATCAAGCATCGATTGATGGCCATCACTACTGTTCGGTCTTTAAGACCTACTGACAAAGAAGTTATGTTCAATCGTGAATATTTTCTAACTGCTTTCAATCGACATCGTTAATCAATGAATGTATGTTCTATAGTCCGAATCAGACAGGCATCCTTAGCAACTATCACATCGTTATCGCTACCGTTTGAGAAATCTCTGCCATCGACGGTCTGTGAACGGATGGCCCCACTGACGGTCTATGAACAGGTGGATTTGTCTAATTGATTCGGTCCCCATGTTGGAACAACTACTGCTTACTGTTATAATGGCCATCATTGACTGTTCGGTCTTTTAAGACCTACCGATATGGAACAACGTGCTGTACGGACCTAAGTGCTACAAAGTGAGCCACCTCTAGAATCCGTGCGAGACACCTCTTGAGTCCACAAGTACGATCATATCGTTATTGCACTATTATCGACATCGCATCTTTATTACTATTATCGATATCGCACTATTATTGATCATTGCTATTATCGACCGTTGATTGATCGCTACCGCATTACTTTATCATTAGTATCGCTACTACTATTGTACTGTTTTACTAACGAATGTGCCACATACGATTACTACGGTTTCTAAACGACGAATATGGCATGAAATATAAGCCACCGATCGTATAACCGATTTACCGAGGCAAACGACTGTTTAAAATACTGAAAGGACATTCTCTCTTAACCTCTTTACACATTATGTTATTCACCGGGCTTTAGCTCACTGCTCATATATATATATGTAGGTGTACAGGCACCAGACCGCAGCTAGGAGCGTCAGGCAAGCTTTAGTTTTGTCAAGCCAACTACTGTGCCTCACTGCGAGGTTTCGAGCCTATCAAGCTATGGCTTAGGGGCTTAGGGGTGTTTTATTTCCCCCATCTATCTCTGACTGCTTTGTATAATCAGATAGATCGATAGCACTATATCGCATCACATCGTCATTTAATAGGGATTAAGTCCCTGTACTGAATGATTGTATATATGATGCATATTGTTCTGTACTGAATGTCTATATGTATGAAAAGTCTTTTTGCATACAGACTGTCACAGCTTATTGGACATTGTTTATTTACTGTATTGGCTTCCTCTATGCCCCTGCACTCTATTTTATCAGACATTATTAAGCGTGCCTTCGTAATCTTGGATTCATCGCCTTCTGATGCTAAACTCGTAGGGGCGGGTTTGGGTCGTGACATAATCACTGATCACTGATTGACTACCGATTACTGCTATACTGAGACTGATTATGAGGGATAACTAAAGTAATTGAATTACTGAACTGATTGACTAAAAACTGAAACCGAATTGATTGGGTGTATTTATTTGAATTGCATTTCTATCTGTTGCCTGTTTAATTATCTGTTCATGTTTTTATGTTTAAATTACAAATTAGAGGCCTTATCGACAGCCGAACTAGAAATCGATTGATGTTTTATGATCATCATAATTTATGTGATTTTATGACATATTTATCTAAAATGTGATTTAATATGATTAAATTGGATTAAAATAAGCTAGATTGCATTGTTGGACTTATTCACCAAATTGTCATCCTAGTGGCCCACTATCTTGAACTTATTGGAGCCTTATTACATTACAACAAAACACATTTCATCAGCCCTTTTGTTAAGCTCAACCAACCAAGAGAGGGAGAGAGTGAGAGAATTGAGTTCAATTTGTCAATTTGCTTGGAGAATTGAAAGAATTGGAGGTTGATCTCCATATCTTAGCTTCTACACTTGACCTACTAGACTTAAGGTAGGACTTCATCTTCTTATTGTTGTCTTTGAGTTGGTTCTTGCATTGTTCATGTCAAATTGAGGAGCTAAGTCATGTTTTAGTTCTAACATGTTGAGTTGAAGCTTAATTGTTGCATGCATGTATATATATTGAAGTTTTGAAGTTGTAGTTCATAATTCCTCACATGCATGTTCATAATTTTACAATGGACCTTGATTTCATCTTGTTTTCGAAAAAAATTGGCTCATTATAGCAAAAGTTGAAGCTTTGAATTGGTTAAATCTATGCATGTTTGCATATTCTTCATGTTCTTGAAATTTGGTTCAAAAGTGTATTTGATTGAACTACATTTGGGCCTCGAGTTCTCAAATTGATCTTTAAAACATGTTGTTCTATGAGTTTACAAATGTTTTCCAGAAAATTAGCCCAAAAGGATCGAATTTGATGCATTTGAACTTGTTTTGAGCTTGGAAGTTCAAATATGGGAATTCCAGATTTTGGACTCCTACTCGAGCGGGGAAAGTGGTGCTCGAGCGGGAAATTCGTGCTCCCAGTACTTTGCACTGTTTTAAGGACCGCTTGAGCGGGGAAACCTGCGCTCGAGCGGGATCTTGTGCCTTACGCTCAAGTGGCTATCGAGCGCCCAATTGAGCGTATTTTTTAGCATCCAGTACTTTTGACTGTTTTGCATGTCCGCTCGAGTATGGGAAGTGACGCTCGAGCGGGAACTGTTGCCTGCATGTTCGCTCGAGCGGGACCTCTGTTTTTCTGAAAATTCTGAGAATGCTTTTAAAGTGCATCTTTGCATCCTCATTCCATCCTAGGCATTCTTAGGCCTAGTTTAAGGCATCTTAATGAGGACATAGATGTAGAACACACCGAGGCAATTAGGGACTAGTTATTATCTTTCCCAACTGTGTAGCTTAGAGTGTGTTCATTCTGTAAACTATGTAGGGTTGGCGACTGGAGACGCGCTCTAGCTTTACTGTAGCCCAGAACTCTATGAATAACAACTGTGTAAAGATATGTTCAAATGATTATCCTCTGAACAATTGAACTATCGCTTTTGAACTGCCATCAAGCCATCGAATGAATGTATGTCCTATATTCTCAATCAGACAGTGGCATCCTTAGTAACTCATCATATCGATCGTTATCGCTGAGAGATCTTTGTTGGTTCCCTTGTTGGAACCACTACTGCCATCGATTGATGGCCATTATTATTGATCGCTCGGTCTTTCGAGACCTCATTTCATCGTTATGCTAATGGATGTACCACATATGACCACATCGCATCAACAACTGATATACTTATTGAAATGAACTGTTTTCATTATTGTAAGGACATTCATTCTAAATCCCTTTACGCTTTATGTTATTCGCTGGACTTTAGCTTACTGCTCATATATATATGTAGGTGTACAGGCACCAGACCGGAGCTAGGAGCGTCGGGGTAGACTCCCAGTTTTGTCAAGCCAACTACTGTGCCTCACCGCGAGGTTCTGAGCCTGCCAAGCTATGGCTTAGGGATGTTTTTATTTCCCCTGTCTGTCTCTGTGTCTGTTTGTATAACTGTATGGACTGATAGTACTGCACTGAACTGTTGATAGGGATTTGGTCCCTGCTCTATCGGATCGTAAATATTGTACATACTGTTTTGTCACTGACTGCATATATGTATGAAAATTTTTTTTGCATACAGACTGTCACAGCTCATTGGATATTGTTTATTTACTATATTAGCTTCCACCATGCCCCTGTACTCTGTATTACTGTCTTACTGTTAAGTAGGCTTTCGATAATCTCGGATTATTAGCCGGTTACGGTGCTAAACCCATAGGGGCGGGTTTGGGTCGTGACAAAAACATACAAGAGAAAAAGATACAAGCAAGCCGAAGAAGAGCTCAATCGATCCATCCAATCTCGAAACAACAACAAAGACAATGCCTCCATGGAAGTGGAAGAAGAAGAAGAAGGGACATAGTCAAAGGGATGAGCAGTATCCTCTTCAGATAACCTAGATAAGCAGGTGGTGTTCGGAAGCCTACATATGACGGAGTAAAACCAGGGAAGGTATCAGGGAGGAAGTGGAAACAGTCGAGGACACACAGAGCGTCGGCAATGTACGTGACTAGGAAGAGCACTACGTACGAGCAAAGGATGAAGTAGAAAGAGATCAAGAGGGTATACATCGAGAGGATAACGGAGCTCAAGGAGGAAATCAGGCACAAGAAGGTGGAGAAGAGGAAGAAGCGATAGGAGAGGGACAAGAGGAAGCAAGACAACAATCTCAGATCTGGGACCAAGTTGCAGAAGATTACTAATCCCAAGACGCTCAAGAAGATTGCCAAATCTAAGCACAAGAAGCTCCTCAAGGTCGTACCTAACGATCTTCTCAACAATAACAGCAACAAGAATAAGAAGAATTAGTTTTTTTTTTTTTTTAAATTTAATTTTTTTTTAATTGAGTATTTGGAGCAAAAAGACCTGATGTTTTGTAATTTTTTTTGTTACTTTGAATTTGGATGGAAATGGGATTTTGGTAGTATCTAATTTAGAGAGATATGGTGGTAGTGTTATGATGTTTGATTACAATTCTCCCTGCTCCTGTTCTTACAATTTCAAGAAATGATCATAGAATGGAAGTTTGAAGTCATGCCTCCATCCCCAAGCTACGAGGTTAGGTTACCCAACCAGAATTTTTTTATTTTTTTATTTGGCAAAGATAAATAACTTCATATTATAGAAGAAAAACATATCTCAAAATACCTGCATGCCAAACACAGAAAGAAAATGTTACTACTAACAAAAAAAAAAAAAAAGGGACAAAATGATCTAAACAAGCATACAGAAAGATCTAAACTAGAACACAGAAGAAAACTGAATTCAGCAATAGCAGCAAATAGAGATATGTCCAGCAAATCGATCAAACATGTACTAGGAAAAAAATATCTTGCATTTTAAAGAATAATACGATTGTTTCCAAAATTTTCATAGGTCTCATCTTTCATTTCAACACATGCACAGTAAAACCCTTTGAGCAATGGGGTATTATATCACTGAGGTTAGACAATCTCCTTACTCCCTTCACATGTTTGGCTGAATGAATCCTATGATCCAACTGCTATAAATTTAAACAAACATTGACTGGACCATATGCGCACTTGCTCTTAAAGCGAGGTAAAGGAATGGTGCTACTAATTAACAGGACCTTGAGCTATGAAAAACACCAGTTGGGTCTTCTATCAATCAAACATCACAAAGGAATGTGAAAGGCACAACACCAGATTTTGTTTACGCCTCAGATTTTAAGCTATGCCTCACACATACCAGGTCTTCCAGCTTATTGCCATCCATTTTGTACAGTGTGACACCTTGCATCTGCTTGTAGTAATCCTGTGCCTCCTTTCTTAGACTCTCAAACGGCATCACTTCCCATTTACTGTAATTTGAATGCTTCCTGACAATACTCATGTCTGGAGATCCCGAGATTGGCCCGCTCCCATCAGGACCCGCATTGCCCCACACCTTACAGCTATCAAATTGTCCCGGCCCACCAGCTTGGTCATTTTGGCCCCTCTTCAAGCGCAAAGCTGCTGCATGAGCTCTGCTTATAGTTTCTCGGCTCGGCACATCTGACCAGTCTTGCTTCCTCTTCGCCCTCATGGGAGAATGAATCCTAATAACCTGAAAAGCATAAATTTTTGATAAACTATACGGAAATTCACTACATTGTCAATGCATTTTTTTTTTTCTTCAAAACTTATACATACACCAAGGCATTCTAGAAGTTGGTAATATGCCCGCCCTTGAAGTGGATTATGCCCTTTCCTTGGTGTGGAGAAGTATCGGGTCCTATGGGAAAAAACACAACGGTAAACAGAGGGAGAGGTGCTAAGACATCAAAGTTGTTAGCAAGAATATTAAGGCCAGATAATTAAAACATATTAAGAACATAAACAAGGTGTCTCTCTTATGAAAAAGAACAGTTAAAAAAGTGAACTGACCATTCAGTATAACCTGGATCAACTGTGAAACCATATATGTCAACAATGTCACACATGGAAAGTGCTAGTTCTATAGACTTCATTCCAGTTCCTTTGGCACCTCTGCGTAACACAATACCTTGGAATAGATAAACTGGATTTGGAATACTCTGCCACATACACACGACAAAACATTAGTCAAGCCAAGGGAGATTTTCAATAACAAATTCAACCACACAGCTCCTTTGGCAAACAAAAGAAGGCAGAATCTGGGAATCATATTTGAAAAGCCCTGATTACTATTGTCTTTGCACCAAAACAGCACAGGTACCTAAGTAAAGAATAATTCCACACTTTGTAAAAATGATGGATGTGGCAAACCTTTTTTTTTCTTCTTTAAATTGAGGTCTCATGGCTTGAACATCCTTCAATTACATAGAATAATTAATTTTTAAAAAGTACGACAAAAGTGGTTTGACCATACTTTTGACAACTTCCCCTCCTACTTATTAAACACCCAAAGAAGGGGAAGTCCTTCCCTTTACTTCCCCCACATCCCCTAATCCAAATGTCATGTTAAGGTCCCAATAATAACAAAAGCCTCATTTATCAATAGGAGCACTTTTCCTTTCCTCAAAAAGAAGGGGAGTGTTTGGTAGACATGTATTGAATATGGCTACAAGAATGTAAAATAAATTAATTAATAACACAAAAGATACTCCAAGGCAAGCATTTGTCGAACAGATGCCCCTCATTCTTTATGTATGCCGAAAGAGTTGCCAAATCATATATCAGATTTGCATCTGATTAACCAAAGAAAATACTAACTACATTAGCTGTTCTGAGATGCAATCTTCACCTTTATCATTGCATTGAAGGTTCTATGGGTCAAACTTTTGATAATAAGTACCTCATCATCTGCAGGAAGAAACAATAGTAAGTATTGACCCATAAATCTGTATGATTATACCAAGAAACTTCTACATCTTTGTTAGAGAGGACCATCAGAAAATTTACAAATTTGAATAGTAAAAAACAGAGCTATAGAAAGCATATGTAATAATAATAACTTGTTTTGCTCTTGCATGAGAAACTGGCCTTTCTTTTCTTTTCTTTTCTTTATTTTATTGTGTTTTGCCAGCATGAGTAAGTAACCTCAAAATCAACAATTCCATACCTGACTTCTCCTTGTCATCAACTGAGTAATTTTAACCTACAAACTCTTTTCCAAGTTCTATAATTCCATCAAAAGGATCCAGGAAAAAATGCCTTTCCTTTAAAAATTATAGTTAAGGAGAGCTAACTAAGAAGCTTATTATATCATATTTACAGTACTTCCAATTTCTAAAGGAACACATTTCATGTTTGATTGCTGTAGATAAGTAGCCCATAAAGCATCTCATATCCCATGATACATCAATAACTACCCAAAACAATGACTGCATAGTATGTTACATGGTCTAAGGTCTGCGTATTGCACATGCGTCTAGTTGTCAAAACTCTCTGAAGGTATACATAATGTTGTAATTAATGAAGTTATCACTATTTGGTGATACAAAATATAAGAGTTCAAATTAAATTGGATGCTGTAGAATAAATAGATCTCTAATCTATCTTTCCATGTGCCCTTTTACTGCTACCAGACACGAGCTTCTTCTTTTATCATAATGGATAAATGATTGGTTTGTCTGCTTAGGATATGCATCAGATACTAATGACAGACATATATGGCATACCCATAATCATGCTGTGTCGAATAGGGCTGCCAGCAGAGGACCAGAACACAGCTACAGATTTTACAGAAATAAAATTAAAAAATGAAAGAAACAAAACATATCTATAAATTTACCTGACCCATTGAGAATAGGAACCATATTACGAGCTGCACCCCTCACTACTAGGCGAAAATCCCTCTTCAGACCAACATACTTGGCATATTTCTACAAAGAAATAATAGCAGTGATAAACAACTGTTTCCAAAATAATTTCCTACCACCTCCAAAAAGAAGATAACGAAGAAGCATATTGTGCCTATTATCATAATCAAGTATAAATACTTCTCTCTTCTTTTTTAAAATGTAAACCAGTATAATACTGTTGCTTCCTAGATGGAAGATCAACATTTCAAATCAGTGATTACACTGATTATGCACAAGTTACAGAGTATCTAGATGCCAATCTTTTTGCTTAAAAGGTCTAAATTTACTTGGTTAATGATTAATTCATCGATTCCATTCCAAAATCAGGAGGAACTTGTGAGAAGACCCAGAAAATAGCACTACTTTGCAAATTTACCTCATTAACGGGGGCCTCATTGTCTCGTATAACAGCATCATGACTATCAATCTCTCTTCCAAACTCCGTCTTTAAGAGGTCACCTGAATTTCCAACAACAGCACATCTCTCAAACTGTCGAGGGTGGAAGGGTGGCTTTGCAGGCAAAAGTAAGCTAAGGTGCTCCTCACAAAGAGAGCGATTGTAGCATTTATCTGCACCTCTACAACCATGACAAAGGGAAAAAATGTTTTCATGATACTCAGAAGTATTCACTACATGATATCCAAATTCAACCAAGTAAGAAACATCAATTAACTTTATAAAAGCAAAAGTTTGAATATCATACAATTGTGCTATCCTTTTTGCTGCATATTCTAACCACCCATCAGGCCGAGCATCTAGGTATTCTCTTGTCAGCACTGTAGTCATATTACGGTACTGCATTTCAGACAACCTCAGGTTATGCCATATATATTATTGAAAAACAACAATCTCTAAGAAAAACTACAATGATCAACCTGTTCCCACAACAGAATTGCCTCACAAACATCATAACTGTACTCCAAGGGTTCAAAGATTTTAAATTGCTCATTGTACTGCAAGAAAAGAACAAAGCAATCAATAAACAAAAAAGACGCATCAAGGAGAAAGGTGAGGGGAAGAATGGACAGACCCAAGTGCTGTTAGTGCCCTCAGGAAACTTAAGAATCAATTTACAGTGGTCAATAATATGTGCAGTGAGTCCAAGCCCTTTGCTTGCCTACATGCAATTTCAAGGTTAGTGGAAGATCAAAGTTCAAAAGTACATAAATAATGCATTAAAAAAAAAAGTTACACTGCATAGATGGACTGAAAGCAACCTAGCACTATGCAGAATTGTATTAGGATCTGTCTTTACCTAAAGTGACAATGTGCTTGATATATATATATATATAGCCGCCAATGGCTGATTGTAGCTTTCTGTTTTATTTGAGTATATGTATGTTCAAATGGAAATAACATCAACTAATAAATGCCCCTTCCCAACTTTCAACTGCATTAAATTCAATTAATCTCTAATGATGGCTAAAATAACAAACTCAAGTAAAAAAAATGTAGCGAAACAGAGGAGCATCATGAACAAACGTACCAAAGTAAACACGATAATTAAAAGCAAACAACTACATGTGATAAAGATAACCCCGACCGACCCATATTACTCCACCATTAAAAAAATAAAAATAAATCTTTACTAGTATATTTCACATCCATACGTATCTATCTTAAAAAACTCAATAGTCTTTATATATGTGTGTATATATATGGAAGTGAAGGAATAGAAAGCTAACCAACCACGCATTGCTGGACAGTGGACTGGAAATCAGACAAGATCCGAATTTCTTCTTTGTTTATACCGAGTTTCCGGGTGCCTGCACATGCAATTTTTTATAAATATATATATATATATACGATGATGATGATGATGAAGTAAACAGAGTATGAAATGAAAATTAGGGTTAGAACAGGGGGAAGAAGAGAAAAAAGAGGATAGAGACCAGTGAAGAGAGATGATTGAATGCCAAAAACGAGGAGAGAGAAAATGGCGGCAGCACAGAGGAGGTGAAGGAAGGCGGGTCTCTTGGTTGAGGATGCGTATGAAGATGCCTTGTAAGGAGGCCTTGTCATCGTCTTTCGTTGCTCTGCTGAGTTCAATGCATTTCAATTCAATTCAATTCAATTACTTTTGCTTTTGCTTTTGCTACTACTACTCATCCCAGAGATCTGAACTACTTACTGATCTAGACTCAGACTTCCCAACCCAACCCAACCCAACCCAACCCAACCCAACCCATGTTCTCAAGAAACGGTCCAAATAAATATTATGGGTTCTCTCTCTGTTTCTGGGTACCAGCCAGCCCCAAGTAACTAGTTTGGTTATAGGGACAGCATTGTCCTCATCCAATATAATTATAATAGAGTAAATTAAGGTAACATTTTTAAAATTTAATTAAAATATAAAACGTCCCTAATAATTTTAAAAATTATATTTTACTTTTAAAATTTTTAATTTCATAATAAAATATTTTTTTTAATAATAATCAAATTAATTAATAATTTTTAAAATATATTTTAATTAATAATTTAAATAATTTTATTATTATATATGAATGTTATTATAAATTTTATTTTTAATTAATTTTATTTAATAAAAAATTTTGTTAAAAAAATAATAATTTATATTTTAAACCTAGACATTTCTAATTTATAGATTCTAAACACGTCTTTAATAAGATGAAAAGAATAAATAAATAAATACACGCATCATTAAAAGTGACAGTCGGTAAAACTCACTGCCACGTAACGGCTGTACCGTTCCTCCGATTAGAGATTCTAAGCATTTTTGTTTGTAATTTACCCATAATAATATCATTCAACCACCTCCCAAATTGCCGAACCTAACATTTGAAATTGTTCTCATATCTCATTCATTCTCAAAACCCTAAAAATCTCAATCTCAATCTCAATCCCAGAACACACCATAACATACCATCCCAATTCAAATGGAAGACAGTTTCAGAGCTCGCGTGGACAAGGTATTTGGCTCACTAGCTTCTTCATCATCGAATACTTCTTCTTCTTTGGCCTCGTCGTCACTGAGTTCTTCTTGTCTGTGGTCTCTCACCGACGAAGAGATAGAAAGAAGAGAATGGAAGAGAGAGAGGGACAGCCCCGATGATTCCGCACCCAAACCCTACCCTCCCAACCTCGACGGCTTCTTTTCCAAAAACCCTAACATCTCCTCCTCCTCTCAAACCCAATCATCCTCCACTGCTTTTCCTGAAGAGCTTGAGGTGGTTGACCTTCATGACCATAACGACAACGATAAGGGGAAGCAGAGTCATGTTGCTTCTTCGTCTCGTCACTTGGTGAAACCAGATGACCACGATGACGAAGAATGGGACATTCGATCCTCCATTGGCCTCGACTCTACTTTAGACTTGGAGGTACCTTCTTTCATTTCTCAATCTTCTTTCCCTCTCTCTTTATATGTATGTATGTCATTTATTGTTTTCATCTTTCAGCCCATTTCATTTCATTTGGATTGAGTGTTTTAATAAGTTTTACAACTTTTTTCATACTATTTGGCTTATAAATTTGGTGGGAAAAGAAATTACCAGAAATAGATAGAAAGAAACAAAACTCTCTTATTTATTATGTCAAATTTCATTTTTTTCTCATAAAACTAATAATAAAGAAAGAAAAATGGTAGACTTCTATACTATCAATATTGTCCATCATCAAAATACAAAGGAAGAACAAAAGGAAATTTCAGACGTATCCCTATTTCACATTCTTTGCTTTCTTTTACTCATCCAAACTCCAAACATGATAGTGAGAAAATACAATTACAGTATTTGTTTTCTTTTCTCACCAGGGTAATTTTTCTTGTTAAATTTTAGATTTTGTATGAGTAGATAGATGGTCCAATTCTTGATGTCCCCCAATGGCTTTGCATTGGAGGTTCCTCACTGACCTTTTATATCATATTATTCCTAGCAACCATTCAAAGTGTGGCATTCTAATATACTTTCATGAAGCCATTTTTGTCAGATGGAGGATATGTTTTAAGATTGGCAGAGGGGTATGAATCTAACTCACTTTCTCAAACTTTTCCCCCTTTGGGAACATGCTATTTTAATAACTTTTTGACTTTTTATGGAAAAATATGCAAAGAAGTAGAGAGAGTGATGTGACAAGAGTCTTAACATTTATTTTTTCTGTCAAAATCATATCCTCTTTTGGTCAATCTTCCTCCTGCTATGTTATTCAGAGGTTTACGGTTTGATTGGTGGATCACTTCTCTTCTCCTCTTTACCTTTCACAAATCAGTCTTTAAGAGTTCAAATGCTCTCCTTATACTAGACAAGAGTAAAGTTGATCCTTCTTAATCTTGAGACTCTTTACATTTATTTTTTCTGTCAATTTATTTTTATTTTTTAAATGCAGGAAGAGGAAGATGAAAACGACAAAGTGGCTATTGGCAGTGAAAAGACTGGTGATCACTTATATATGAGGGACATAAATGGCTACTGGACTGATATAAATTTCTACGATGAGCTTCCTAATACATTTAAGGACATCAAAAGAGACCCTCGTGCGAATCATATGGCTGCAAAACTTAGACTTAAAGAAGATGCAGAAGCAGCTGGAAAATTTGACTCTTTGCGAGTTTCTGATACTGGGCTACATGTTGCAAATGCTCAAAATAACACATTGGATGAGGGTGTCAACCTGAAATCAATTCTGAAGAGGAAGGAAAATCAGACAGATCCAAAATCACAGAAGCGTGTCAGGTTTGACTCTGGATGTAAAAACGATTATGAGGGTAACTGTTCACCAGAAGAAGCTACAATGTCAGAAGCATCCTTTTTGCCCCAGGAGTCTTCTGGTGTTCCAGATTATATACGAAATCCTTCGAAGTATAAACGTTATACTTTTGATTCTACAAGTGATATTGATGAAGAATCCAATCAGGAAGCATGCTTGGAGTTTCTCAATCAGCTGAAGAGGCCAAACAGTGAGGAATCACAGCTAGTTGAGACTTCTGTTGATCTTCCAAAATCAATTACCTTCACTCCAAAAAAGAAGCTTGGTAATGCCGCAATGCTGAAAAATGGAAATGACTTAAAACAAAACCAGGACGGTGTTGGCAAGGAGTCTACCCCCAGTAAAGGTTGGTCCATTGGCATTGCAGCTGCTGGGGAAGAACAGGAAAGTGAAGTTTGTGCAATGGAGGAAGATGAGGCAGAAAAAGTAGCTACTAACAATACCAGCTCGAGGAGACAAGGTCGCCAGTACCGGACAAAGGCCCACATAGGGTTGGATGAGCATTATACTTGATTGCATGATGGGCTTTCTTGTTCTGGTTGTAGCTCCTATACATCACTGACCTGGTGTATCTTGGATTGCCTAACCCTACATTAGTAAGCATGGAAAGTGGAGGAAACATCTATTCAAAAGAGTCCCCTCTCTTTCAAATGTTGTAGATATTCATGAGACCTTTGGAAGTGTGTTTGACTTTAGTTTGGTAAATGCTATATGTTTTGTGAATTGTTTTTCGTCCTTAGGTGGAACGTTGGTACAGCAGTACACATTTTCTGGAGGAATTAACTTGAATGGGCTTTTTTGAATCCATGATCTTCTACAGTTGGGGCTGCATTCCAAAACTTTTTTAACGCATTGAATGGACAAAATTTTCGTTTACTTACCCCTTGCCAGGACTTAGAGAAGGACCGGTTTTTATGTGTTTGTGGAACAAATCCAAGTATATATAGCTACTTGGGTTAATTTAATAGAGTTTGGATATCGTTTAACAATCCAAGGCATTCAGTGCGAGAGAATCAGAGGGAGATGTGATCTTTGGTCAGCGATTAGGAAGGCTATAAAATGAGCAAAAGGCAGTCTGCATTGGACACTATTATTGTGCATTCAGGATATAGATGCTCTACAACTTCAATAGCTGCTTCCACACACAAAAAATAACGAGGGTTACATCAATCTTTGAGGGGTGGTTTGATAATGTTGCCAATTTTTTGTTTACGTAGGATAGCCAAAAATTGGCGCAGGATTATCAAATTTTGCTGAAGGTAGGGAGAGTAGCTAAATCCTCTTGGCTAGGAAATTTTTTCCTTGAATTGCTAAATCCACGGCCATTATGCATATGGTGAGGGGATTATTTAGCAGTCTTCTATTCCAAAGGGGTTTATAAACAAAATTCACATCATTTTGTAACCATTGCTGCTATATCCAGGACCAAAACTATATATATAGAAATAAATTCAGAATTTTATGTAACTAAAACAATCACTTTTTAAAACCAAAAAAAAATTATGCATCAAGATGCATAAATTTTTTTGTTTTGAAAAAATGGACATTTCTTTTGTCAAAATTCCCGTGTTAAAAATGCCCGACATGCAATTCTGCAAAAATTTTACTTGACATCACAACTGTCAAGGGACCTATACCTATTAATTTGTTCCACTTTCCAAGACGAAGACAGCTGTATATCCACAAACATATCAGAAGCACAAGTAATTTCATTTCCGTTCACACAACAATCGTTGGTCCAAACATATAAAAGGCCATCATATATAAAGGGCCATCAACTCAGTAGAGAGGGTGATATGCTGAAGTACAAACTGTCACCCTTCATCCTATGCATTAGTCGAAGACTCAAGTAAATGTAATACAACATTGTGATGCCTAATTTCAAAACTTTAACCAAAATACAAAAGGACAACATAACTTACATTTAGAGTTCTTGTGTTGGAAGGAAATACAGCCACCAGTTATTTGCTATATTTTCACTCCTAAAAATTTGTCGCAAAATAGGTACCGACCAACATACATTTGGCAGGGAGGACAGCAATACCACTTATACAAAAGAAACCGACACCACCAGCCTATAACAGACGCTTCCGGCAATCTGGTGCACCACAATAACACGCCATTTGCCTTACCTTGCCATCAAGACCAAGTACACTATCAACGGCATAGCCATAATCATATGTAAGCTCCTATGGTTAATCAAAGAGCAAGAGTTAGTTACCTTGTAATAATCCAAGCAGTCTAACACATAATTCTTTTAAGGTTAATTAGAAATCAAAACAGCAACAACAACAATATTAAGCCTACGCAGCAGAAAAGGATAACTCGTAGGCAAAAATTACAAGACAGATTCTTTTGGTATGTCTAGCAACAAGAAAACTGTTAAACAGACCAGAGAGTTTCTGTGTTGAAAACTTTCAGAAAGAAAAGCAATTTATAAAAAATTTCCTTTATTAAAAATTTTTAATATGTTATATTGGAACTAATCATGTAGAAACATAGAAGTGTATCCTAAATAAGTTCTTCACTTATAGTGTAGGGAACTTTTATTTACACAAACATTGTCTCCTTGCACATTTTCTAATTAAACCATCTAAAATTCAAAATTATTATTTTATTTCATTACACCCTCCATAATCTCAAATATATCCCCATTCCTAACCTCATCCTCTCTTTTCACCCTCTAAAATTTCTAGCCCTAACTTCACACCACCTCTAACCGCTAGAACCACCACCACCACAATCGTTCACCCTTCCACTGCGACCAGCCTTGCCCAACCTCCACCCACCGTTGGAGAGAGAGAGAGAGAGAGAGAGAGAGAGAGATCTAACGTTTAAGAAGAAAGGGTAGCAGCGGAAAAGAGAGGAGAGAGGTTGGGGATGGTGGTAGGGAGGAAAAGCGACTAGGTGGGGTGAGGCGAGGGGAGGGGCTTGGGTGGTAGTGAGTGGTGACAGATGGAGTGGCAGAGAAGGGATAGGTTGCAAGAGTGGGTGGCAGTGGTGATGGAAGGAAAAATTAGGGTTTTATATTTTAGAGTTTTGAGTACTTTTTGGTAATTTTAGTCAAGGATAAAATTGTAATAAAATAAAATGAAGATTTGAGGGTGTAAGGAGTGTTTGTGTGTGTGGTGTAAATAGAAGCTCTCTCATAGTGTATGCTAAGACACTAAAAAAGTATATATGCCATTCAATCGCATGCAGACATTCCAACCTTTGAGAACGCTTAAGGCAACAATTTTTTGGGAAGGGATTGATTCTTTCTGTTGTATGATTTATATCTGGGACCACGTCATTCATTAGCTCAAAGGTCACAAATTACTTGTGATAAAAGCATTTTATAGTCCTTTCATGTGGACAATGGGCAAAGGTTTAGGATAGCCACATGGAATGTAGAAACTTTAACTGATAGGACTATAGAATTGGTAGATGTCATGATTAGGAAGAGAATTAGGCCTCGTTTGGCATGCGAGTGTTTTAGCTTAAAAGTCAAAAAATTACTAAAAAAACCAAAACACTTATAACCTATACCAAAAAGTCAAATATTCCCTTCTCTCTTTACTTTTTGCACATTTTTTTGTAAAAAATCAAAAAGTCATTCCAAACATACTAGTTTTTTTTTTTTATCTCATATTTTAGCCAAAAAGCAAAAAAATTACTAAAATAGCCTATTTCCAAACGAGGCCTTAATATAGCTTGCATACAAAAAACTAAGCAGACGGGTAAGAAAGCTAGAAAAATAGAGGATACTGATTTTAAACTATATTATAGTAGCAACGATAGATACAAACATAGGGTAGAAATAATAGTTACCAAGGGTCTTGTAGAAAATGTAATTACAGTTATTAGAAAAGGTGATAAGATTATGTTAGTTAAATTAGTTATTGAAAAGAATATAGTAAACATTATTAGTGCATACGCCCCCCAAGTAGGATAAGATAATCAGACTGAAAGAAATTTTTGGGACCAAATGGATGAAGTATTACAAGAGATATCCGTACGAAAGAACCTAGTTATAGGTGAAGATTTCAACGGCCATGTAAGAATAGATAAACTAGGTTATGAGAAGATGCATAGTGGGTATGATTTTGGTGATAGAAATGAGACTAGAGAGTGTTTTAAATTTTGCGTTGGCTTCTAACCTAATGGTGGTCAATGCTCTGTATAAGAAGAAAGACAAGCATTTGATGACCTTTAAGAGTTGGTCAATTATGAGCTAAATAGATTAGTTTCTAATAAGAAAAATGGACCGTCTAAAATGTAACGACTGTAAAGTGATTTTTGAAAAGAACTTGACATGTCAACATAAGATTTTAGTACTAAGGCTAGGTTTGGCATAACCTATATAGTGCCTGTTTGGCACAGCTTATAATCAGCTTATTCCAGCTTTCAGCTTAATTTAAGCTATTTTGATGTGTTTGGTTTAGCTTATAGCTTATACCTTATAGCTTTTTGAAAGTCAAAAATTAACTTATTCTTTAAATAGGGCAGGAGATACTTTAAGAATAAGCTGGAAATCAGCTTAAGCTGAAAGTTATAAGCTATAAGCTGTTTAGACATAAGCTATAAGCAGTTTCCCACAACTCTACCAAACAGCACTATAATCCATCTTTTTATCTTTTTTCCATCACATCACCTCTCTACTTTTCTGCACATCTTTTCGTAAAAAGACAAAAAGTGCACTTTTTTAGGACACCCCAAACCAACTCTAAATTTATGCTTTAAAGGGCAATACCAAGCGAGGAAGTATAGTGAGCGCCGTAGGACGTGATGGTAGGACCTAAAAATGAATAAATTAGAAATATTTAAAAATAGAATGGATAAATAATGTACTTAGGACTTGAAAGATGATATTAACACTGTTGATCTTAATGGCCAATTATATGAAGAGAATCTCAAAAGAAGTCTTTGAAAAGTCAAAAAGAAAAGGACCCGACTCTAAGGAAATCTGGTGGTGAGGGGAGGAGGTTCAAGCGGTAGTAAAGAAGAAAAAAAAGTGCTTTAAAAAGTGACAAAAGGATAAAACTGAAAAAAACCTTAAAAGTTACAGATTAGCTAATAAGGAGGTCAAAAATATAGTACGAGAGACTAAGTTGAAAGCCTATAATAACCTATACACTAGACTAGATAGTAAAGAGGGAGAGAAAAATATATAAACTTACTAAGATAAGAGAGGAAAATAAGAAATTTCAATCAAGTTAAATGCGTTAAGAGTGAAGACTATAAAGTGTTGGTGAAAGATGAAGAGATTAAGAATAGATAGAAGAACTATTTTGAGAAGTTAAATGAAGAATATAGAGAAAGATCAAAAGGGGAAGAAGTAACCAGTAATAAGGAAAATCAAAATTATAGGTTTTATCGCAAGATTAGGATCTTTAAATTGAAAATTGCACTTAAGAAGATGAAATTGAATAAAGTTTTAAAACCTGATGATATCTATATTGAAGTTTAGAAATGTTTAGGTAAGAAAAGAATTGCTTGATTAACTAGATTATTTAGCAAGATTTATTGACTACGAAAATGCCAGAGTAGAAAAAAAATATTTTAGTGTCAATCTATAAAAATAAAAAAAAAATATCCATAATTGCAACAACTATAGAGGAATCAAGCTAATGTGTCATATAATGAAAGTATAGGAGATAATGATGAAATGTCGATTGCGAGATATAATAAAAGTGTCAGAGAATCAATTTGGATTTATGCCTGGTAGATTAACAATGGAAGCGATCTATCTTTTGAGAAAAATAAAAAAAATATATAGAAAAACAAAAAGAGACATTCATATGAATTTTATTAATCTTGAGAAGGTATATGTTAGAGTGCCTTGGAATATAATCTAGTGGTTGTTCGAGAAGAAATGGGTGACAAAAGAGTACATTGATCTGATTAGAGACATATATGAAGATGTGATAACTACTATTAGATCGCTTGCTGGAAGACAAGTGAATTTTCAATTACTGTAAAATTACACCAAGGATCAACCTTAAATCCTTATCTTTTTGCTTTATTTATAGATGAGTTGACGAGAAATATTCAAAATGATATGCTATAATGTATGTTTTTTTTTTGCAGATGATATCATGTTAGTAGATGAGACAAGAAAAAAAGTCAACACTAAATTGGAGACTTTGAGAGAAGCCTTAAATCTAAAGGATTTAAGATAAACAGAACTAAAACTAAGCACATGGAATCTAATTTTAGTAATAGTAACAATAGAAACAGAGGAGAATTGAAGGTTGAGAACCAAGAACTACCTAAGAGTGAGTATTTTCGCTATTTAGAATCGATTATCACAACGACTGAAGAGATTAGAGCGAATGTAATCCATAGAATTAAGATGCCGTCGCTTAAGTGGAGGAATGCGTCTAGAATACTGTGTGATAAACGAGTATCCATTAGACTAAAAAAAAAGTTCTATAGAACGGCTATTAGACTAGTGATGCTGTATAAGACAGAATGTCAGGCAACTAAGAAACAATATGTAAATAAGATGAGTGTTGTTGAAATAAGGTTACTAAGATGAATGTGTGATAAGACTAAAAAAGACAGAGTTAGGAGTATATTCGTGAATGGATAAGAGTAATATCGATAAAAGATAAGTTGAGAAAGAATAGATTGAGATAGTTTGATCATATACAACAGAAACCAACAAAGGCAGTAGTGAACAAATACAATACATTGACGGTAGATAGAAGTGTCAAGGAAAAGGACAAACCTAGATTAACGTGGACTAATGTAGTAAATAGATATATACATCTCCTTAATTTGACTAACTAAATAGCCGTTGATAGAGTCGAGTGGGAAATCAAGATTCATATAGCAAACCCCATTTGATGGGACTTAAGACTTGACTTAGTTTGGTTTGATTTGATTTGGTTTATCAGTGAAAGATGTACTACTTAATATTAGGAACATGAAAAATAAGTTCTCAGAGAGAAAAAATAACCTTCAATGGAGGTATGTTGTCCGCTGCAAACAGAACTACCCTAGCTTGCTTGATGTCATGATGTGAACTCAGAACACATTGTACAAAAAGATTAGGCTGGCAACTGTGATTGATGAATCTGGCAACATTCCCTGTGGTACCTGCATCGATGCAAAACTCTGGCACAGTTGCAGCTTTATGATCACCACTTTTGTCCAGGTATGTGGGTATAGATACATCACGCAATCGCCTCTGTTCAAAAAATAAGGTCAATTAATGCAAATTTAATGGACCATGACGGGTAAAAACTATTTTACAAAATGACAGCAGCAAAATTAAATGAAAAGAAAAAAGGTACTCAACGTCATTATCGTTCAAAGATTAGAGGAATGTCTAAGGTGATACTGTTCACACAATTCAAAGCTTGAGCAATCACCTCCACATCAGTCTCAATCTTTAAATTTCTGAACCCTCAAGACTTGGCCAAACAACAATGCTACACTTTAACACATTTCTATACCATATCATGCATACGATCTTATTTATCAACACAATACTGGTGTAATGGGTCTCACCACTAACACATAATAGATGGTCATTGTAGGCATTACTCCTTGGCCAAGTTAATACATTTCTCAAACTGCAAGCAACTCAGCAATACTGCAAGACTTCACACCTAGAACAACTTTAAGGTTAATGCCTACAATCTTTTTCCATGGTGATAGCGTCCAACCACACCCAAACCAGCCACTTTTTTGCTTACTGAGAGTGCAGCAACCGCATTAACTTTTACATGCCGTGGAGAGGTCTCAGCAACCTGGCTATGTCTTGAGCAGTTCCAGACTGAGCAGGATTGGGTGAGACAGAAGTCAGTGCCTCTGTGCACCAACATATTCATGACATGCTGCAAGAGCCTTACTACATATAGTGGTCGTTTCTCATCAATGATTAGAGAAGACCTAGACATTACAAGGGTTCCATATAATACAAGTACATGACCACACTAAGGGTTGTTTCAGCAATAGGCTAAAATAGCCAAAAAGCCACTACAAAAAAGTCAACTATTTTCTCTACTTTGCTACATATCTTTTCGTAAAAAGTCAAAAAAACCAAATAAAATAGTCAATTCCAAAAATAACCCTAAATATCTCCCTAGGAGAATCAAATCATTGGAATACATGATTATATTTATAACCGCCCACTTTGTTGAATAAAATGAGGAATTTTTCACAGCTAAAGGATTTGATCAAGCCTACAAAAACAAGAGTAATGGCACATCGATATGATGTGTGGCACACTTGATCCCATCTTTTCAAAGAATATTGATGAAAGGAATGAATGATTGCTTAGAGGGTGGATAGAGAATCGAATGAAGATGATTCTCTTGCACTGGAAAATGATATTTGTCATCAGATGCGTTTCAATGTTTTATTTCACCTCCTACATGTATCCACACAACAAATTGCATGTGTACATATAGGATCCACTATATTTTTAAAAAAATGGGAGCCACCACCCGCACAGGAAAAAACTTAGGAAGTTAAAAGAGTTTCTGTGAAATATTTCAGTGATGTAAAGAAGCCCCTTCCCACATTTGATGATGATATTTTGACATTGGGTAATGTTGCTACAACTTCTCGAGTTGAAGCAAGTAGTTAGGGAACTATAGCAACATCAGCTTTAACGCATTGCCAAGGGGTTCTAGATCATAAAATGCCTCCAACTGATAGATGAAGAAGAAGCAGGTTTAGAGGTGACAGAAGAGGAAGATGTGGATGGATAAAACCAAAAGCTTGTTGCTTTCAGCTAAAAAAATTGAGGATCCACTCTACTTTCTTTTAGATTTTAAAAAAGCAATTGTCAAACTCCACATTAGATAAGCCCAAGAAAAGGGCAAGTTGCAAGAAATTTCAAACAATTAGAAAAAGACAAGAACAAAAGCAACTATTTAGAGAACAATAAAATGACATCCACGGCATCAAATTCAAGATAATCAAACTGAAATCGTCTAACTTTTAAACAGAGATAATTCCAACAATAGAAAAGAATAAGGGAAGACAAATTATTCTGAAGTATTTTGAATAGCCATATTCATACCTCTCTTCCATCAAGCCCCTCCATTGTTTGTAAACAATCAATGTCAAAAATATAATTATTTTCATAAGAGGTGTCTATCTCATCTGTCTTCATGAGAATTCCTACGTATTCACACACTGGCGCCCCAGAAGGAATATAATCCCAAGATCTCACACCCCAACCTTTCTTTGGAGTGCGGAAAACCTGTTAAAAATAGAATATTAAAATCCACAAATGTGCAAGTTAAGGTATATTGATGAGTCAACAACCAAACTATAAAACAATATAGTATGCTATAGTTATGGAACCTCAAGTCGATATCTCAGCCCTCTCTGTGAAGTACGGTTAACACATCCAGGTCCACAGCCACAACTTGGACCACACTCGAACACAACAGCTTGGGGCTCAATTAATCTAGAAGTACAAGTCAACACAAAGACCAAGTAAACAAATTGACTAATTAATAACATGTAAATTGTCAACAATTATTTGTTACCGTAGCCGTGTTCAACATGTGTCGTATACCGACAAGCTTCGGACACGCAGGAATACATATCGAGCACACCACGTGACAGGTCCTATTTTTTAATTATTTTTTTTCTACACAAACACATTGGGGACACGTCACGAACACGCAAGAGTTTCTAGACACGCCCCAAGCATGATTATCTTGCCATGAACTGTTAAAGGAGTCCTCATGAATTGATAAACACCACTATGTAACATGTTGTCTGTGTTAGTCATTGTTATGTAGTACTCTCTATCTTATTCCTTAAACAATACAAATAATTAGTATTTCCTCCCTTAATTTCAAAATAATTGTTTGATTGTTGAAGTTGTTGAATTGTCATTCTAAATTAGTGTTTGATTGTTGAACTAGCTAATTTTCTTTTTGCTTTTTTTACTCGTAATGGTTCTAGAAGAACTAGTCTTCTTTGACTTGTGTTAGTAGCACACCCACAATTTTGATGTTGTTGAAAGCAAACAACTCTAATATAATGGTTTATGATTGATAAAATGATATTTACATATTGAACAAAATTAACATATAAATTGAGTTGTTTTTCCATAATAAATTAAAATTTTAGTTCATTGTTTTTAGTAATTTGCGGATGTAAGATTCATATACATGGCAAATAAAATATATTAAAAGATTATATTGTTGTATCCTCATCACCTTCGTCTCATGATTTTTTTGAAAATTGATGTGTGCCTTTTGGTGTCCATGACCTGGGCCCACCTGAGCCCGGCCCAAAAAATTTTGAAGCTTGGTCAAAGTTTCAAAATTCTAAGTTAAATTTGGGACAGGCTTAAGTAAGACAACAACCAATCTGAGCAACTCACAGACCAAATTCTATATATAAATATTAAATATACATATAAGTTATCAACTGTTAAATGATGTTAAAATAATCTGGACCTTTAGATCATCGTATTCACTATATATGTCGTGCACACAAGTAACACTATAATACCTACCATTTTCCACAATGGGACAACATTCACTTAGTAAGATTTTTCTAATATTAAATTGTATTTTGGCAGATTCTTTGAAACTTTTTTACTGTAATTCATTTCATTCTTACCTGCCACCATCACGACGAACATATGGAAAGTCTGAGCCATTAAGTCTAGCACAAGCACAGATCCTGGGATCTATACAGGTACCTTTGCAATCACATCCAGTGGCATTACTGGGTAGCTCTACGCTTTTTGCTACTTGAATGCTTTTGCAATATGTGAAACCTGATATTTTTAAGAGTTCAATGCCAAAAGTGATTTGAGATTTATGCAACAAAGGAGATGACTTGAAAAGAGAGATATAGAGTTGCCATTGAGTCAAAAATAAGAAGACTAGTAACTATAGCTCACCAACAAACAACATAAAAAAAGGTTGCACTTAGTGCACAAAACCCCCGCTTATAGCAGGGTCTGTAGAGGCCGAGTCCCATACCAACAAAGAACATAGATAACATAAACGTATATTGAACACAACCACCAAACGGACTGTAAAAGGTATAGATGTCGAAACAAAGATAGTTTGAAGGATGAGTTCATGTAAGGAAATGGTTTTGGTTCAACTCAGCTAAGAAGAGGTGCACCCCACTATATATCAACAACCCAAATTCACTTCTAGTTCAAACCCACAAAAAAATGTGGTTTATTACTAGGGGCTAGAAGCTTTAGCCACTCTCTCAATCCGATAAAGCAAAAACTTATTCTTTTCATAGCAAGAGACAATTAAAATTGTGAATGCATCACAAGATGTGCAATTCATGCAAAGCACCTTGAGACCCCAACCCGAGGTTGAGTTTAGATTGATGACTTTGAAATAAAAAGATTTCGGGCTTAAAGTTAAAATTTTATAAGGGTTAGGGACATTTGCTTTACTAGAACCCTTGTGCAATTGGATCCATTCTTGGCATGGATTTCTGTTGATGTGTGTACATGTAATGACCCCAAAAGTCATCCTTATTTAATTAGGGGTTAATGTGTTTTAATTCACCCATATCTATTGGAATTGAGAATGTTTTATCTTATTTTGGGGTATTGAGTGAGGTGGTGGTATGATGGTAAAGTAGGATTGAACCAAGGACTATAATCCAGATAGTTATTTTGCGACCAGCCGTCACTCATTTGCCCTTTTCTTTTTCCACACTTTGAATTTAAATGTGAGGTTAGAACCATTGGAAAGCTTATTTCCGGGACTTCAATTTGGACACAAGAACGACCTAAAACGGAGTCCGGATGGGAGAGTTATACCTGTTCAAAGTTTCGAAATCTGTGCTGAAAACAGGTCCGCTCGAGCAGAAATTTCTACGCTCGAGCGGGAATTACGGGACAGCAACTTAAAAAGAGATTTTTTTGATCATTTCTCACACTTTCCTTTTCCCCTCTTCTCTTCTCTCTCCCTAGGTCCGAAAACCCTAGAGTTTTGGTCCCAAATCCTCACCATTTCTCTTAGTTTTGATCAAGATTTTCCACCAAGGAATGAAGAAGGCATAAAGATCAACATTTGCAACCGATTGGAATTCCGAAATTATGGAGGAATCTCACCAAAGCTTGCTTAATTCTTGAGGTAAGGAATCTTGAGAGTTAAATTGATGGGTTAAAATGATGGACCATGTATCCTAGGTGTTTAATCAATGGAAAAATTGGAATGAAAAGTGATGGGTTAATAAGTTTGAATTTTTGTTTGAATTTCAATGTTTTCTTGAAACCCTAGTTTGAATTTTTGTTATGAATGATTCATGGTTGATTCATGCTTGATTTATGGGGGCTTCTCATTAATTAATTATTTTGACACTATATGTAGTGTTGTATGCAATTATACTTCACTCTTTGGTTGTATATCATGGGATTATGTTAGATATATGTGTTATGTTTCAAGAACGTGAAGAACTTGAATTCAAGAATGGGATTTGAGAGAGAAATGGCTTGTTGAAGCTTCTAATCTTGTTTAATTTGTTATGCTCAAGTAGAATCCATGTTATGGTGATGTTAGGTTAAAATATTGTCTTAATTTTACCTTGGATTGCATGAAAATGGCTTGGAAGTGGAGTTAGGGTGTGAGATTGAAAGCTCAGAATTTCAGGATTTCGCTTGGTCAGCTCGAGCGGCGGAAGTCCCGCTCGAGCGGGAAAAACAACCTCCCAGCAATTTTGTAAATTGTTCAGTCCGCTCGAGCGGCCAAAGTGGAGCTTGAGCGGGGGACTCATTTTCAGGAAAAATATTGTTTGTTCAGTTTTGTGTGCTTAACTCTCTGGTATTTTTAGAATATGTTTCTAATAACTTTAAGATGATTATAAATTCATATGAACTGTAATGACACAAGGATTGGCTTTCAATGATTTAAGAGGAAAGAGAACTAATTTACAAGTTATGATTGCGTGCAGGTCACACTCAGGGAGGAACTAGCACGTTATCACGACACAGTGAGTAGTAGTACAGTAATTGTACATTTAATGATCATTAATGACTCTTCTTGTTAATAAATATCAAGGATGTCCTGTTAAGTTAGCTAAGTTAATTCATGTGACTAATGTAACGGTTAGAATTAAGAAAGAGAAGTCATGAGTTATCAAGGGTAGACACTTTTGAAGAAACAGCATAATTGGAAAGCTATGTGTTTTTGCATGAATAGGAAATTATTCGGAAACCACAACATAAGGGCAAAGGTTTCAGATGTTTATGTAACCCTTCCACATAAGAAAGTGAATTATTCTATCTTTGTTAAGCTTTTACAAGTTCAAGTATGAACAAGTTTAAGTAAGTTTGCAAGTTCAAGCATATACAAGTATGTTCTACGTTTGAGTCTGTTACAAGTTACGCATGTTATAAGTCAAGAATGTTACAAGTTCAAAAACAAGTTCAAATACATCACAAGTTCATGTATGTTACAAGTTCAATATGTTATCAGTTCATGTATATTTCAAGTATGTTTCAAATATGTTTCACGTATGTTTCAAGTATGTTTCAGGTATATTTCAAGCATGTTACAAGTGCAAGAATGTTTCAGGTATGTTTCTATGTTTCAAGTATATGTTACAAGTTTAAATATGCCATTTTCAAGAGCTTTATGCCATTACAAGTTACAAGGGCTTTATGTCATTTCAAGGGCTTTATGCCATTTTCAAGGGCTTTATGCCATTACAAGGGCTATATGCCATTTCAAGGGCTTTATGCCATTTTCAAGGGCTTTATGCCATTACAAGTTACAAGGGCTTTATGCCATTACAAGGGCTTTATGCCATTTTCAAGGACTTTATGCCAACTTTCAAGTATGCAAGGGCTTTATGCCAACTTCCAAGGGCTTTGTGCCAACTTTCAAGGGCTTTAAGCCAAAATGTTATGTTCAAATTGATATGTGTAAGATGTTCAAGCTATATGTTTTAAGATGTTCAAGCTAAAATGTTCAAGATGTGCAAGATGTTTAAGTTGATATGTTTAAGATGTCCAAGCTAATATGTTCAAGATGTTCAAGTTGTTATGTTTAAGATGTTCACGCTATATGTTTTAAGACGTCCAGGCTAAGATGTTTCAAGATAGAGCCTACGATCATTACGAGGTAGCACAAGGGCTTATAGCCATATGTCTATGATATTTATATTACAGGATTAAAGACTTATAGTCATTGTGTTTATGACGCTTATGTTGTAGAAATAAGGGCATGTAACCATTATGTTTATGTTGCAGGATTGGGCCTGAGGCCGTCATGTACTTAGCACAGAATCAGACTAACTATGTGAACTCTGCATTTTTATATGCACTGATATGTATTATGTTTTAAGTTAAGCATCATTTTAATTATGGATTACTATTCACTGAGCCCGGCTCACTATCTGTTATGTTCATTTCAGAGATCACCAAACAGTGGTCGGTTCTAGCCAAGACGCGCTTTCTTTGTCAACCCTCATATGTCCGAGCACTACACGGCCATTGATTTTGTTAAGCAGTTAAGATGTTGGTTAACTTATGAGTGTCCATTTAAGGTTGATGTATATAATTTCCATATTTACTTTTGTATATGCCCAGTTATAGGGCAGGGAATGTAAATGAGTATGCATAAGCTCCGGGTTATAGTTTGGAATTTTATCTATCCACTATAAGGCATGTGATGAATGAGATCCTGGCATGTAGAAGTAGCTCAATGGAGTTTGTTTCTATTGTCAAATTTTGATATCTAATGCTTCCGTTCAAGCCCCATATGATATATATATAGCAGGTTAGGTGTCCGTTCTAAAGTAGTCATGCCCGAACTTTTAGGGGCGAGTCTAGGGCGTGACAGTACAGCTAGGGATTAGTTGTTCTTTTTTAGTTATTTATAGTAGCTATTAATTAGATTAGTTGTACTAGTTTTATTAGTTAATTGTAAATCTTTTCATTTTCTGTATTTCCTTGTATAACTATATATACCTCCATATTGGAGAAGAATAAAATAATCTGCTCTATTCCAGCATGGTATCAGAGCGTTGATCCTAAAACTTTTCCTCTATTTTTCCTCCAGTGATTTTTACCCTAAAATATTACCCGGCCAATTCCGATCTGGCCTGAAAAGTTTGTCGCTGCCACTGTGGCTGGAAACTGCTTTACCGCCTCTGCTGTGCAATCTTTCTGCCAATTACTGCTATTCTTCCTATTCACTCTCAACATGGGTGACAGAAAATCTAGTGCTACCCCTTCTCCGGCTACTGTGACTATGCAGCAAGACAACATGTCTCTACAAATCACCCCAAACAAATTGGATGGCTCAAATTACTCCACGTGGTCTCAGAGTGTGGAGATGTATATCACAAGAAGAGGAAAAATGCAGTATTTAACTCGAAAAAAACCTAAACCCGATGAAACAGATGTTGATTACTCAGTGCGAGGCATGTTTTAAATTGAATGGATATCCAGAGTGGTTTGTTCAAAAAAAGAAAACTAAAAAAAAAAGGAGCAATCTAGGACCTCAGGCTCATCATACCTCTACAGACTCTCAAGCTTCTTGCCCTTCTCCAGTAGATCCATCTACTCAACAGGTTTCTCTGGCTAATAATACTTCTACTTCCTCAGCCAACACCGGTAATTCTAGATTCACTTTGAGCACCACTCATGTTCCTTCTGTTAACCCCTGAATCATAGATTCAGGGGCTTTAGATCATATGACCAATGACTCTAAACTGTCTGCTTCCTATATCACTTCTCCTAGAAACACTGTTAAGGTTGCTAACGATCTTTCTACCCTAACTCTCGAGGCTGGTTCTATTCCTTTATCATCTTCTCTATCTCTTTTATCAATACTACATGTTCCTAACCTCTCTAATAATTTATTGTCTATCAGCTAGATTACTAAGTATCTTAATTGTTGTGTAAGCTTCTTTTCTACTTACTGTCTTTTTTAAGATATTCTTACGAGGAAGACTATTGGTCTTGGTAGAGAAAGTGGGGGTCTATATTACTTGGACTTGAAAAAATCACCTGTTTTAGAGGCTGGCCATGTGTATCAAGTGGGAACCGAAGCGTCTAAGGCTTAAGAGAAGATTTGGTTATGGCATAAGAGATTGGGACATCCATCGTTTCAATATTTGCAACATCTATTTCCATCTTTGTTTTCTAAAGTCAATGTTTCCAGTTTTCAATGTGAATCTTACATTTATGCAAAATATTATCGTGTTTCTTTTCCTTTAAGTTTCAATAAAAGTGATGTTCCTTTCTCTTTAATTCATACTAATGTCTGGGGACCATTTCAAATTCTTACATATGCTGGTGCTCAGTGGTTCGTTTCGTTTGTTGATGATTGTACACATGTATCTTGGGTATATTTGATAAAAGCCAAAAGTGATGTCTTTCCTATTTTTCAAACTTTTCATCAAATGCTTCGTACCCAGTTTAATGCTAAAGTGCAAGTTGTTAGGTTTGATAACGGGAGGGAGGATCTAAATCATAATGCTATTTTATCCAACATGGCATAATTCATTAAACATCCAGTACATTTACCCCTTAACAGAATGGTATAGCCGAGCATAAAAATCGTCACCTCTTGGAAGTGGCTCGATCTTTATGCTTTGCTATGCATGTCACAAAACGGTTTTGGGGTGATGCCATCCTTACTGTTGCATTTTTTTATAAATCGTATGCCATCCCATGTCCTCCAGTTCAAAACACCTCTCCATACTTTATCTTAGTATCATTCTCTTCCTTCTCTTCTCAATATTCCACCAAAAGTTTTTGGGTGTATGTTATATTCATGTTCATCACCATCAACATGGTAAGATGGATCACCGTGCCCTCAAGTGTTTTTTTTGTGGGTTATTCTCCTACTCAAAAAGAGTACAGGTGCAATCATCCTCCCTTTGGAAAAGTGTACGTCTCTATGGATGTTACCTTCCTTGAACAAGAAGCTTATTTTTCAGAGGACATTTCTAACACTTCTCTTCAAGGGGAGATCGGAAGTGAGGATGACTAGAAGTTGTCTTGGGATGGAATGACAATACCAACAGTGTCAAGATTGGAGATCACACCACCAATCACTAAATTGCCTAAAGAAAAGGAATTGAGAGTGTATGCAAGAAAGAAGAAAAATCAAGAAAGTCAGGATCAAGAAGATATTCAAGTCAGTCAAATAGACCCTACTCTTGAACAACCAGACGAATCGGCTACTTCTCTTAAGAATATCTATGAGAATCGTCCTAACCTTGAGGTAATTCCTAAACTTTCTTCTCCAGTTAATACTCGAATAGAATCCAATGTTTCTATAGATTCTATTGATCCAGTTGATGATTCAGAGTTACCTATTGCTTTGAGGAGGCAATCCCGTATTTGTCAATCAAAGTATAAATATCCTATTTCGAACTACATATCATCTCATCGTTTGTCTGATTCCTATGTGGCATTTGCAAACCATTTGTCTGTATCCACTCATAATTTACAAGATGCTCTTGGTAATCCTAAGTGAAAAAATGCTATGGTTGAAGAAATGGAAGCACTTCAAAAAAATTCTACTTGGAATTTGGTTGAACTACCTAAAGGTAAGCAGACTATGGGTTGCAAATGGGTTTTCACAGCGAAACATGAAGGTGATGGATCTGTGGAAAGGTATAAGGCTCAGTTGGTGGCCAAAGGTTATACACAAACCTATGAAATTGACTATCAAGAGACTTTTGCACCAGTGGCCTAGATTAATACTATGCAAGTACTTTTGTCTTTAGATGCAAATTTAGATTGGCCCTTGCAGCAATTTGATGTGAAGAATGCTTTTTTGCATGGGGAATTGGAGGAAGAAGTCTATATAGACCATCCTCCTAGGTTTACTACGGCCTCTGATGTTGGGAAGGTTTATAAGTTGAACAAATCTTTATATGGGCTAAAACAATCCCCACGAGTATGGTTTGGCTAGTTTAGTCAATCTATGAAGAATTATGGATTCAAACAAAGTCAAGCTGATCATACTCTATTCCTCAAATATGATAGAGGTAAACTTACAGCTTTGATTGTGTATGTTGATGATATGGTAGTTACAGGTAATGATGAAGAAGAAATAAGAAGGCTGCGAGATTATCTCACAAGAGTTTGAGGTGAAAGACCTTGGTACCCTAAAGTATTTTTTAGACATTGAGGTTGCTCGATCTAGGCAGGGTATTTTCCTATCTCAAAGAAAGTATGTTTTGGACATATTGACCGAAACCAAAATGCTAGCCTGCCAACCTATAGATACTACAATTGAGCAAAATCACAGATTGGGGGATGACCGTGTTGATCAAGTTCCAGCTAACAAAGAGAGGTACCAAAGGTTAGTTGGGAGATTAATTTACTTATCTCACACACGACCAGATTTGGCTTATGCTGTAAGTGAGTCAATTTATGCATTCACCTAATGAAGCCTATATGGATGTTGTTTATCAGATCCTCAAGTATTTGAAATCCGCACACCTAGTAAGGGTTTAATGTTTTCTAAACATGATCATCTAAATGTTGAGGGGTATACAGATGCTGATTGGGCGGGATCAATTACTGATCGAAAGTCTACTCTTCTATACTTCACATGTGTTGGAGGAAACTTAGTCACATGGAGTAGTAAAAAATAGAAAGTTGTGGCTAGGTCAAGTGCTAAGGCAAAATACAGGGCCATGTCACATGATGTTTGTGAGTTGTTGTTGTTAAAGATCTTGATGGGAGAACTGGGTTTTAATCCTGATAAACCAATCAATCTTTACTGTGACAACAAAGTTGCTATTAGTATTGCACATAATCCAATTCAACATTATTGTACTAAACATGTTGAAGTGGATAGACACTTCATCAAAAAGAAACTGGCTAATGGGATTATCAGCATGCCTTTTGTGAAATCTAAAAACCACTTAGCAGATATCTTGATAAAGACAGTATCAAGTCGAGTTTTATGTTCCACAATTGTCAAGTTAGGTATCCGCAATATCTACGCTCCAACTTTAGAGGGAGTGTTGATGTGTGTATAGCTAGGGATTAGTTGTTCTTTTTTAGTTATTTATAGTAGCTTGTATTAGTTAATTGTAAATCTTTTCCTTTTCTGTATTGCCTTGTATAGCTATATATACCTCCATATTGGAGAAGAATAAAATAATCTGCTGTATTCCAGCAATTTCAAATAACTTCTTTCACCTCATCATTTCAAATCCACTCATAAGCTCTCCAATGTGACCTTGCATCTTGTTAAAACTTAATTGTAAGCTATTAAATATAGAAAAAAAGCTTCACTCCTTGAGCGATTAAACTCAAATCCATTTACTAGAATTACTTCAATCCAAATTCAACTAAAAAAATCTTATTAGCACTGCTGCATAGATGAAAAATCTTTTATTCTAATGAAATTTTGAGGCACATGAACCACCATCATTCTCCATTCAATTCATCAATAAAAGATTCAACTATCATAATATTGAAGTATCCTTCTCAATTCAGTTTTAAGTCTACCTCTCACAGCACCCCACCTTAAAACTTTAGCAAGATTCTTTGGCTAAGTTTCCTACATTTTATCTTTCTGCAGCAGAGAGAGAGTATTATGAAAAGGTGGGGTGAATTGAGATGGGAATTAGGCTAAAATCTTGCCCAACAGAGAAAAAGATAGATTGAAAAAATAAATAATTAAGGCAGCCTAGTGCTCAAGCTTCTACAATTGGCGGGTCTGGGAAGGGTTAAATGTACTCAATCTTTCCCCACATGCAGAGAGACTATTTCCATGTATCAAACCCATGACGTGCAGGTCACAATGTAACAACCTTATTGTTGTGGCAAAAAAAAAAAAAAAAAACAATAATAATAAATTGTCCACTTCATTGGGAGAAAAAGAAAGCCAGAAAATTTATGACTGACCAAAAATCTCAAATACTGTAGTCCAAAACCAAATTGAGACGATGCATCAAATCAAGCAAAGACAAACTAAAAATAAAATGCTAGTCATCTAACATTAAAAAACTATTTGATGATACATTTGCAGTTACTGAAAAGTAAACTTGCCTGTGGGTGCAACAGGTGGGTCATCAACCATATTGGTAGCAGGGATGGGAATATCCTCTTGGCCACCTGTGATGTCCTCACATACCAACCTTGTCAAGATAGAAATTTCAAGTTACACTTCATATTGATAGCCAACTAAAGTGATAACATATGGTTTTAAAGCAATTCATTTTTTGTACCCGCGTATGTCTGAAATCGAGTTAGGGATACGACCTCGAGTAAATTGTACCTTTCATAAAATCAAGGAAAGAAAAATGATGAAAGAATCCATGGAATGTACTTCACTGGATATATCCACAATAAAATGGATATATGTTCAAAGACTGAAAGAAACAAAAATGTAGAATATGAAGAACTTTTTTTTTCAAAAAGTTTGGCATAAAGACATCTAAGACAATATTGAAAATTGGACATGGAAGAGTGAAACCAAGGGACATGAAATCATATCTCATTAAATAAATAAAAGATCTTGAGGGATTACTGTATTGAGTTATCCTGTATAGCTCCAAATCGGCCTTTTTACATGACAGAACCCCTAATGCTTAGTTCAAACTTTCACGATGTGGGTAAATTACATGAGTATCCACATTTACAGACAAGAGGCCCCTAGCCCCAAAAGTACATGTTGTTAGGCAATTGGTAAACAAATTTCAAAACTACATGGTGCCCACCTTTGTCTAGAAAAAGTGCCAAAACTTGGTTAACATCAAATTAAAGGGATAGTTTTCAAATAAGCAAGATAACTTAATTGAAGTGGACCTAACCTAGTTTCACTTTCCCTCAACGTGCCCTCCTTTTGCATGCAAAGAAATAAACAAGTAAAAGGGGAGCAAACTCAAGGTGGTGAGCACCGGTTTGGTGGCCTTCCTTGTTGGATAACTTGATATACATTGTTGGACCCATTTCCTAACATCATAAACTTTTTGGATAATTGGTAACTTAACACAATCAAAGCTCAAGTTGACAGAGGTCTTGGGTTCAATTTTCTCTGTTGGCATTTTGTATTTTGCCCTCATTTGGTTTCTTCCTCTTTGTTTCATTGTTTGCTTCTCAGTTTGTCTCTCCATGTACAAGGCAAGGTTGCACTGCAAATAAGGGAGGGTGTTGGATAACTTGACATATATTGTTGGGCCCATTTCCTCAGTTCAAGCTTTTGGGATAATTGGTAACCCAACACCTAACCCAACCCACTGTTTTAAGGGTTTGGATTTGATATTTAAGCCTGTGGGAGCAGGTGGAATTGATATTTAAGCCCTTGGGGGCCGGTTGTGTTGAATTCCAAGCCTATTTACTTATTAGGTTGGTCTTAGGAATAAACTTTGAGGCCCAGCAATACCTGATTAGTAGTCAATAAAGGTTGCCCCTCAAGCCGCTTCAGTCTAAATTTATAAACAGTAAATCCCGAAACGCCTTTCTCTGCCCAGTAATTAATAACCTGCAAAATTAATGGAACACAATTCCTGCAGTTCTGAAACAATCGTGCATACAAAAACAAAAAAACCAACAAAGGAGATACTATGTACGTAAAAGAAATAAAGGAATGGCATACAACCATAGATAATCTATCAAATATGTTCTTCAAACAATCATAAGCCCTATATAAGAACAAGATGAAGGGACTTAAATTCATCTTCCACCTCCTACACTTCTTACTCAAAATTCTTCAAAGGAATTCATATCTTCAATATTACAATCCTCATCATCCAAACTCTCCAACAAAGAAAAGAAAAGAGTTTGAAATTTTGTCATTTACCTCTCTTTTTAGAATTCTGCAACAAGTGATTTGGTAATCGATCTAAATTGATTTGATTTTGTACGTCCCACTCAACTATTTTTCCTTCTCTTTGTTCTTTTCTTCCTTTTTCCCTAAACTTCTTCACATCAGATTCCAAAAGCAACAAAATACCAAACCAGCCAAAGCCCTAACCTGTGACCCCACGTAAACATGTTCAATGTGGGGTACCAGTTTGATCACATCTACATGTTCACTGTGGGTACCAGTTCAACTGGCTCCTACCAGTTTGATCACATCTACTGTGATGCCCTCCACTTAGCAGTATTGACTAATTTGGAAGTTTTCCAGAATCCTAATTTTTCTCCTTTAATTCCACATAGTTGGTTCAAGCTGTAAAATGGCACTCGTAAGGTCAGTTGGCTAGTTTACTCCATGAAATTGTTGAACCCGTTGTCTGCCATTGCGAATCCAGAGAGCTGTGTTTCCATGGAGTACAAATTATATAGAGCACATTTTCACTTTCAACATAGAGATAAATCTTTTGGTGGTTTCTAAGTACCTTCCAAGGATGCTCGAGCTAAATCAGTATAATCAAACACAAAATAAAACATAAGATTAACAACATAAATACAGGAATGACATGCAAAACAACCAATATCATCAATGTGAATATCCAGGCCCAAATGTCCGCTGCCTTCCACAAATAAGAAAGATAAGAGACAACTATCAAAAATGGTATAGGTAACTCCCGGTGTCTATTCTACTAAACATGAGCACAACATAATGCAAAAGCAAAGTTGTAAAACTTGAAAAAGCATTAACTGCAAAAACAGGGGTAAAATTGTCAGAGTATGTTCCAGTTAGTTACCTTGTATAAGCCATCATATGTGTAAACCTTGCCAACATAACTATTCGCAGATTGATGGCCACGAACAACTCTAACAGGCACACTTTGCTCCATACAATTCTGCATTTGAATATAAAACCATGATAAACATATTTTTAAGTAGAAATCGCAACACCGATACTCTCCCCCTCACAATTAACAAAATGTGTTAGAATAGGAAATTATTTTCACATATTTTATTCTAATTTGATGTAATGGGCTGTAATAAGCTGGCCCATAATTCAAGCCTTATGGTACTCCTATAATTATGTTTTATTCTTAATATAAAAGGGGATGAGGTTTTCACTCATTCTCTAACTCTTTCTCTTCTCTAAACCTACATGGTATCAAAGCCTCAATAGAACCCTAAAACAACACCTTGCTTCCACCGAAGGACTGCCCAAGCCCCCCACACCCTTGTCTAGGACAGTCAACCCCTACCCAGGCCACCCAAAGGCAACCCTTGGCCATTCGGCCTTTACCCAGTTAAGCCGAAGGACAGTCAGCTATCTCTCAAGGCAGCCAAAGCCTTCTCTACCCTCCTCTAGGCCTCTTGGCAGCCCTAGCCCATCCATATAGGTCTGTCGGCACTCCTGGAGGCTTTGTAATCCTTCTCTGTCCTCCTTTAGGCCTGTCGGCAGCCCTAGCCCATCCATATAGGTCAGTCGGCACTCCTGGAGGCTTTGTAATCCTTCTATGTCCTCCTTTAGGCTTGTCGGCAGCCCTGGTCCATCCATATAGCTCTGTCGACACTCCAGGAGGCTTTTTAGCCCTCGTCTAGTCAATAACTATTGATTCATCATCCTCAATCTATGGTATCAGAGCCTGTGAAAAATTCCCCTTCCTCGAGTAAGTAGTAGCTACAACCTCCCAAATATCCTGAGTTGTGTCCATGGACAAGTAGCCCTCTCCAATCTCAAGTACCATAGAATGGATCAACCAACCTATGATGAGGGAATTGGTGATCTCCCACTGATCATAACTAAGATCTGTGATACTAGGTATCTGTTTCCTTCCATCAACATACCTCACATTCCCTCTACTCTTCAAAAAAATAGTCAACCCTTACTTCAATCATCCTTCTTGTCTCCTTGGTCCACTAGTTTGTCGACTGGGGTATACCCATGGCCTGAACTCTTGTTTTGGTATACCACAAACCTTTTTCTCTGTTTCTTTCTTAATACGTAAAAAAAATAATAATAATAATAATAATAATTACATAACTTCTTAATGCTTTATGCTTTCATCATGGTAGTTGTGTCTTTCCGTCCACTATTATCTTTCGAATTTGTGATTGACATTATGTTTGAGAGTTGAATAGTAGAGTATCCATGACAAATTCCCTTAGTGAGTTCACTACCTCTCAGCCACCAAAGAGCAAGAGTTTCATTATACCTCCTACTATGACTTATTACCTCAACCCTAGCCTTAAGATCACCACCTCTCTATTCAATGATCAAAATTATCCAACCTAGTCGTAGAGTCTAACTATTTTTTTGAAGATCTAAGAGAAGATAGAGTATGTTGATGGAAGGATACATGCACTCAGTATCACGGATCATAGTTATGACCAATGGGAGATCACCAACTCCCTTATCATAGGTTAGTTGATCCATTCTATAATACCTGCGATTGAAAAGGGCTACTTGTCTATGGACACTACCTAGAATATTTAGGAAGTTGTAGCTACTACTTACTCCATGAAAGGAAACTTCTCATAGGCTTTCGAGTTACGTCGCTCCATTGAAAGATCGAAACAAAGTGAGATAACTATCCTCTAGTATTTTACTTTCCTTAGCAATGAATGGAAGCAACTTGATCACCTTCAGGATTACAAGCCTGTCTGTCCCACTGATTTTGCTGGTTACCGAAAATTTAAGGCACAAGCGCGAGTCTTTAAGTTCTTAGAAGGCCTAAATATTGAATATGATCCAGTTCAAAACAGAATACTTGGCATGGATATGCTTCCTTCTCTCCAAGAAACCTTTATTTTTGTGCAGAATGAGGAAAGCCGCCGCTCTACGATGCTTCCTTCTACTACCACTGATCGCTCGGCCTTGGTTTTTGTACCCCCCCACGATAGCGACCATGTGACTCGTGGTTCTCATCCTTTCTCTGAAAAGGATAATCTCTTTTGTGACTATTATTGTAGACCTCAATACACATGAGACTTGTTGAAACCTGCACGGGACTCCTTCTAGTGGCCGAAGAGACCGTCTTGGTACTCGATGGGGTATCTAGAGGTCAAGGGGCCAATGCTCAGGCACATCTTTCAAACACGGTTGAGCCACCATCTTCATCTCCAGTTAACTCCCCTACTGCTGATGTTTTAAGGTTATCTACCTCAAATTTTGAAATTACTCTTCGCTGCCTGCTAGATCGTCGAGCCTCCACTTCTGCTACATGTACACCCTCTTCTTCCTTTACTAATCAGGCAACTTGGCTTCTTCCTCATGTGTATTGCTATTTCATACAACTGTACCATGAATTATTGATTCTGATGCTTCCGACCATATGTCTAGCTCTGCTAACTTATTCTCCGAGTATAACCCCTTTTCAAGTCAGAAAAAAGTGTGTATTGTCAATGGTACTATTTCGTCTGTGCTAGGGAAATGTTTAACTCATGCCACCTCTTCCCTTCCTTTGTCTTCTGTACTTCATGCTCCCAATTTTAGTGTTAATGTTTTATCTTTTAATCATATTATTCGTGATTTAAATTGTAACATGACATTTTTTCCTGATCATTGTTTTTTTTCAAGACCTTATCTCGAGGAAAACGATTAGCAGTGGTAAAGAGGAACATGGTCTCTGCATTTTAGATCAAATAAACAAGCTGACTCATTCATCCTTTCAGTTACCATCCAACAAGGAAAACATTTAGCTGTGGCACTATCACTTAGGACATCCTTCCTTTTTATTACTTAAACATTTATTTCCTTTTGTTTTTAAGACAAATAAATTTTTTAATGTGAGTCTTGTCAACTTGGAAAATAAAAGAACCACTTTTGCTCATATTAATAAAAGTTCAATTCCATTTTCTTTGATTCATTCTGATGTATGGAATCCATCCTGTTTTGTGCCTTTAAAAGGTCAAAAATGGTTTATTACTTTGATAGATGACCTGTTCCAGGGCCATTTGGGTATATCTAATGAAAGATAAGAATGAGGTGTTTTTTGTGTTTCAAAACTTCCATAAAAGGTTTTGTACTCAATTTGGGGCAATTGTCAAAATTACACGTTTTGATAATAGGAGAGAATATATTAACTCTGGTCTTACCAGTTATTTCGCCACTCATGGCATTATTTACTAAACTTCATGTACTAATACCCCTTAACAAAATGGTGTTGCAAAACAAAAAAAAAAATCACCATCTCCTTGATGTAGCCAGTTGTTTATCCTTTGAGATGTTGGTTCCTCGATTCTATTAAGGAGAAATGGTCCTTATTGTCACTTATTCGATTAATCGTCTTCCTACCCAAGTCCTTCAAAAACAAACAACTCTTCAAGTTTTGTTCAGGTCTCCCTCTTCCGAGTTCTCCATTTCTCCTAAGACCTTTGGTTGTGTTTGCTTCGTCCATAATTATTCACCCACTTGTGGTAAATTAGATCCTAGGTCTCTTAAGTGTATTTTTTTGGGTTATTCTGCAACCCAAAAAAGTTATAAGTGTTATTATCCTCCCACTCACAAATGGTTTGTCTCAATGGATGTCACCTTCTTTGAGTCTTAATCTTTACTTTCTCCCCTCCTCAGTGTCACAGTCATCCCTTCAAGGAAGCCTTGGTGTAAAGAGATTGTTCCACTACCGCCACTGGTTGAACAAATCGAGAATGGTGAACCAACCATTGTTGTGGAAATGGAAACAATCAAAGTTTATATCAGGGACAATGATAGACAAAAAGTCACCTAAATACAAGAGACTACTTTCCTTCCTCTACTACCAACCTCTTGGGCATTAAAGTAGCTAGGTCTAAAGATGATATCTTCATATGTCAGAGAAAATATGTACTTGACTTGTTAAAGGAAACTAGAATGCTTGGAAATAAACCATGTGATACACCTCTAGAACTGGGCTAGAAACTAAGTGAGGATCAAAAGGGAGAGCCAATGAACAAGGGGAAATACTAGAGACTAGTGGGTAAGCTAATATACTTATCCCACTCACGTCTAGACATTACTATTGCAGTGAGCATAGTTAGCCAATTTATGTATGCTCCTAGAACTTCCCACTTAGAAGCAATTATGAGAATCCTAAAATACCTGAAGTCTTCTCCTAGAAAGGGTCTCTATTTTTCAAAATATGGACATCTCGGTGCAGAGGCATTTACTAATTCAAATTGGACTAGATCAATCACTGACAGACACAATCAACTTCTGAATATTGCACATTTGTTGGAAGTAACCTAATCACATAACAAAATAAAAAACAAAATGTGATTGCTAGATCTAGTGTTGAGGCAAAATTCAAGACTATGGCTTAAGGTGCTTGTGAGTTGCTATGGATTAGACTATTGTTGGGAGACTTGGGAATCTATCAGACCGATTCCATGAGGTTGTACTGTGACAACAAGACGACGATCAACATAACTCATAATCCAATTCAACATGACAAAACCAAGCATGTAGAGATTGATAGGCAATTCATTAAAGAAAAACTCACTAGTGACACCATATGTATTCCATTTGTGAAAACTAGGGACTAACTAGCAAATGTTCTCACCAAGACTAGGGAACAATTCATTTCATGACATTCTTAACAAGCTGGACATGAGAAATATCTTTGCCCCAACTTAAGGGAGAGTGTTAGAATAAGAAATTATATTCACATATTTTATTCTGATTTGATATAATAGGCTATAATGAACTGACCCATAATTCATGCCTTATGGCACTCCTGTAATTATGTTTTATTCTTAATATAAAAAGGGATGAAGTTTTCACTCATTCCCCAACTCTTTCTCTTTTCTAAACCTACAAAATGCACCCCTAATGCACACAGGATTTGAAGTTATACTTAACTATTTCATAAAACAGATTTCACAAGCATACACATTTACAACAAACTCCAAAGCCCATGGGCTCCAGATGCAAAGATTTTTCCTAATCCACTCTAAAGATCTAATTGCTTATAAAATAGTAATTTATAGTAAAACATCCACCTTGTTCTTATATATCTTTGCAAGTCCAAACATTGTCCCTTTTCCACTATACATTACCCACGAATTTTTGCACTACAAAGAAAAACCATCTAACACATTGCTAGTATAGCCCAAAAGAACACTAGTTTTTTTATCACCGCTGAGTAAAAATTAAAGAAACAATAGAACAAAGTGTTTTCTACAAAATTTTTAAAAACTTGCATATTTTTACAAAGCCTTGAACCCTAGTAACTAAACCTATTTGCATGGAATTTGTCTTTCCTATTGCCTCCAATCAAAAGCAATTGTATCTGTTAAACTACAGACCAACTAGTCATTCTTACTAATTCAAATAAAATTGATTGTGGCCTTCACCTCATACTTTCACAAGCTTTGGCTTGCATCATATTTCACCAGAGTGGTGTGGCTACTAGTCTCACTGGACCACTTTGGTGCAATATGACCAAGTAACCAATCATCTTACTCTATTTTCTCTTATCTCATCCCTAGCACATTTTTTCTTAAAGATCTACGAGGAAATTTCATGCAAGTTATTTCAAACATAACAAATGCATCAGAATTAGAGTAGAGTTCTACCAACTATGATACATTATATGAAACAAAATTTCTCTTTAACAAATCCTAATAGTTTTTAAGTAAAGGTTCAAAGTTCCAAGCAATCACGACGTTCAAGTATAATCCAAATGAACTTATTTCCAAGATGGAAAATATCTTCTCCAGGTTTGTTTTGCTGAATTTCCAAGAGTGCAATGTCTCTAATACAATTAAAGGTAAGTTATAAACGACAAAAGAAATAGAATCTGTTCACAGCACTTTTAGTTGGAAGAAATTACAAACAGCATATGACCTAATAAACATCAACACTTTTAGCCAGAAGAAATTACAAACAGCATATGGCCTAATAAACATCAACACATAACACAACAAACAAGATGAAAAACAACCAAATAATAAGAACTCATAGATACACACCTTTAATCCCAAATTACCACGTAACATTACTTGATCTTGTACTTGACGTTTATTGCCAAGCAAATTATTCCCACCTTGACCAGTGTACACAATATCATCACAATTGTCCAGATCATCCTCGTACTGACCAGACAGAACAATGGCAATTGTGAGTGGTAACGTGTAGCCACTAAAATCCTGCAAAATCCCAGGAGGAAAAAAATTAATAGCTTTTTCAATATTATGATAACTAGTCTAAAAAAATTAAATTAAAAATAAAAAATAAAAAATAAAAAAAAAAGAAGTAAAGAAGAAAGAAAGATACTCAGTTAAGGAATGTCATTGTACTTAGGCCCCATTTGTTTGGAGAGTTAGAGGAAGGATTGGAATTGGTAGTGAGGTGAGACCCACTAATATTGTGTTTGTTTTGAAAGATGGGGAGGAGATTAATAGTGAGTTCCGGATTAAGATAAGCCTCCCCAAGGGGATTCGGATGAGCCTCCAAGACTTGGTATTAGAAAAATAGTCCGGCGAATTAAAAAAAAATTATTTTTATTTTATTTTTTACATGTCGGGCATTTTTTTTTAACATTAATGTTTAATTTTTTGTTTTTTTTGTTAAGTAAAAATCATTATTTTATTTGTTTTATTTTTTTCTGGAAATTTTTTATTTTATTTTATTTTTTTTAAATTTTTTACATGTTGGGCATTTTTTTTAAAACATTAATGTTTAATGTTTTTGTATTTTTTTTATTTGTTTTATTATTTTATATAAAAATAATTTAACAATCCCTGCAATAACAACTATTATCAAAACAAACACAATTTTACTTAATTTCCTCACTATCAATCCCCTCCATTCTACCTCTGAAAACAAACAAAGCCTTATAATATTAGCAGCAACAATGCCACACTGGATTTAGTTCATGCTAAATTATAAGAAAATGCAAATTACAATACTGTTAAATCTAAGGATACAACTTTATAGAGAATACAAATGACATTACAGTAAAATCTGAGAAATATTGTGGATTACGTAAAATTATACACAACTACATCATTCAATTATTTATTCAGCCAACCAAATCATTTGTTAACTTCAGATGAATATTCAAATATCCTCATCCCAAACTTTTATTATGGATAATCCACAGCTTTTCAACTCCAAGTATTCTCATACAAAGATTAGGAGAACTAACAACAAATAATGACCACAGAAACCATAGAATAAACTTATGCAAAGTTCAAAATTCTAAGCTCCACCGGTCACAAAAATTTAAGAAAAAAAATAAATCTACCCAATAGTAGTTTCATTCCCTTCTTCATGATACATCACCTTGCTAGCAGTTTGCCCAATGTAATCAATTCCATTCAGCCAGTGGCTATGAAAACCTACAGCAACCATCTCAGCCCGTGAAAAGAACTGATGCCCAACATCAATACCTGGCATCACAACAAGAAGCCCAACATCAATGCCTGAATTCAAATTGCTCAAACTTATCCAAAACTAAGCGATTCTAATATTGGATGTTAGTATAATACAGTAGACCAAGCCCAGTAAAACTTAACCTAACATTTGACTGAAAGCATTACAAATATAAGCCACCAACCTGGAATGGGGCCAAATCTTTTATTCGGATACAATATGGCATTGGTCTCCATCATCTGCCAAAAAAAAATCCTATGAAAATTAATTCTGTTTTACCTCAGAGAAATGCATAAACAGGCCTATATATCAACCTCTAGAAACAAGCCATGACCAAAGTCATTCACTATTAACACCAGGAAAAGAACATGATAACACTGAAAACCTGCTCACAAATGTATTCACATAAACCCAACTTCTGAAAAATATGGCTGTGAAAAGATTAAACTGAAGAAAATGTTGTTTCTAACTCATCAATGCTACAGCAACATGTAGATACTTTTATAAATAGAATTCAGAAAAACTCACAAACTTCAACTCAAAAAGGATGCAGTATAAAATTTATGCACAAATTTTGATAGGGTCTTCCGTTCAAAACAAAGGGAAACTGTTAAAAACGCGTGATAGAAAAACTGAGTAATAGGCACTTGTCATAATTACTAAACTATTAAGTACATAATATACCCACTGAATTCAAACTTATCAGAGAGAAAGAGAGAGTCCTCTGCAAGACCTTTGGGCCTTTGGGCTCACTGATACAAGGATGATGCATATTTCCATAAAATTCTTGTCTATAAATAGCCAATGCAAAAAGAGAGAATTTTCTATAATAGCAAAACAGAGTAATAGGCACTATTGTTGTAATTACCAAACTATTAAGTACATATTATATCCATTGAATTCGAACATATCAAAAATAAAAAACAAGATTCCTCTGTGGGGCCTTTGGGCTTACTGCAGTCCTATCCTGATGATTCAATGATAATGCTTAGTTTCATAAAGTTTTATCCCTATAAATAGCCAATGCAGAAAAAAAAAAGAATTTAAAATACAACCAAAACAAAACTTCTTAACATCCACGTGAGACTGAATTGCAGAGCTTAAAAAACAGTAAAACCTGTGAACTAGGGCAAATAACCAAGCTGTAAGAAGATCAATGGAGAATTACACAATGCACCATGAAGTTAAGAAAGAAACACCAATAGAATAATACTAGTATCATATTTATCCCATCAAAGATTGACTTGCCTTACTTATAGCCTTCAGATCAGGCCGTTTCGAACCACGCTTTGTATCATCCTCAGGTGCATTCCCTTTCTGCACAATGTTACATATTAACATAATCTAAAAGCAACAAAGGGACCAATAACCAGAAATCAGCAGCTCATTTGGTTTCTCAGCAGTAGCATGTGGGTTGACATGGCAAAATAGAACAAATGAATGTCAAAATATCTACATTTCAGAAAACAAATTTCATAAAACACAAAATACTAACACTGACTACGATCGAAAGCCACAAAATAGTAAAAAGTGAACAATTTCAATAACTAGGCTCACTTACACATAAGGAAGGGGAGATTGGAGATTATATTAGCCATAGAACCAAATCAATGATGGGCCAAGTAGGGGAACACTCCTAGAGTGTGGTGTGATTGACGCACAACAATGAGATTTTACTTTTAAAAATAAAAGTAAAAAAATTTACAAGATGGATAGAAGAATAACCATGGTTGTTTAGAATGCTAGGCAACTAAACTACGTGTTCATAATGAGTATGGCCAAGATGTGATTATGCAAAAGTTGAGATGAATGCACTATAAAACTGATGAAGGACAAAATTATGACCGAACGAATTACTGAGATGGTTAACACCTATGGGAGAAAATGAGGGGAAATCAACTAAAATGGTTTGGCCATCTTAGAAAAAAAGATCAAATACAAAAAGGACCAATAATTGTACCAATACATAGGAGACACATTGGGCTGATGTTAAGGGTTGAGTAAAGGCAAAATTAGGTTGAGATGGGAAGGAAAGGCATGTTATAGGTTGTAGTTTAACAAATAATTATGATCTTATATCAAAAAGAATGGCAAAACAGGATTTATGTAGCCAACCTCAAATAGTTGGAACAAAGCTTTGTTGAGTTGAGCTGAGTTTCATAAAGGTTAAATAAGATGCTCTAATGAAATTTCCAATCTCTAAACTTATACATTAACCCTAACTATGTGTTTGCCATTATGTAATGTAGGTTGACCAAAAATTTAAAAATTAATTTAATAGAAGTTTTAATTTGTACACATAACTATTCTTCTTTGCCAATACACCTCTAAATGAAATTATTTAAAATTAAAAAAATAGAGTAGAAGAGCTTGTAGTGAATAGATAAGGCGTTTGATGACAACAAATCAAAGATAATAAGATAATAAAATAAAATAAGAGAAAAAGAGAGTAGGTAGTTCCCATCTTCAAACCAAACCCTCATAAAGATATTTACAAACATTAGATAGAAATGCCATTAATGCAACAGTCAATGACTAACTGTAAGCGTTGAACAATAAATTAATGCAATTCACTTGTCTGTTTCATATGAGACAAGTGAATTTCCAATAACAATACTCTCCAGGTGGGAAGGGATAAGTGAATTTCCAATAACAATAGGCTTACATCAAAGATCAAAATTAAGACCATAAAATTTGAACTAGTTATAAATAAACTTACTATAATTATTCAAGAAGTGCCATAAAAAATGATGTTTGCTCAAAAGACAGTTTTGTTGAAGGTCCCTTGACAATGCCAAATAGCAAAACTAGACTAGCAAGCATGGCCCTAAAAAGTTGAGATCAGGGGCTTTGTCGAGTTCAAATATGTTTAGTTACAAATGAGATTTTGGACAAGGAATTGGCCTTACAAGCTTTCATCAACCACATTTTATGTTATACCAAAAATCTCAAGCTACTGGCCGATTCATTCATCAAATATCATACAGGACATGATAATAAATTGCAATCAAAAAATTAAATCATTTAATTTGCCATCTTGGTGAAGAAGAAAACAATAATTAGAAAAGATTATACATAATCCAGTAAGATAACTTAGGCCTCGTTTAGAAACAGGTTTTTTTAGTAACTTTTTGGCTTTTTGACTAAAATGTGATGTAAAAAAAACTAATATGTTTAGGATAATTTTTTGGCTTTTTACAAAAAAAATGTGCAAAAAATAAAGAGAAAAATAAACCTTTGACTTTTTGGTATGGATTGTTGGCTTTTTGATTTTTTTAATAACTTTTTGGCTAAAAAGACACTTGCCAAACGAGGCCTTAGTAAGAGACTGAAGTCTAAACAACAAGCTAGACAAGAACAATCACATCAAAAAAATTATATTATAAAAAATAAATAAAATAAAAATAAAAAAAGAAGATGAAAGAAAGAAAGAAAGAAAATGAGGAAATGAGACAAGACAAGATTATAAAATGATTAAAAAAAAATAGTGAAGAAGATAATCAGCTAGAATGAACGATCACATTATCTAAATACATCCACGCAAGGTCCACCAATAACAAAAGGAAAATAAGTAGTTGCTTGCCTTAGAATTTGAACCTTTGGCTGCTTTTCGATCAGCTTCTACTTTTCCACACCTCTTTTCCTCTTCCTGTGGACAATCATAAAGAAGCAATATAAACACATTTTTTTCTCCTAGAAGTTGAAGCAGTAAGCAAAATAAAAAAATAAAATTATAAACTCAAAATAGTCTTGCACATGTTAGAGATAGATTGAACTTTGTATGAATGCCCTACTAAAGCTGTGTTTGGTTAAGAGATTTAGAAAGAAATTTGGAAATGAAAAGAGAAAAGTGGTGTGAGGCTATGTGAAATATAAATATATTTTATTTATATTTCACCTATCTTTTTCGTTTCTATTTCCAAATTACCTTCCCAAATCTCCCAACCAAACAAAACATAAAGGGTAGGAAGGGGGGAAAAAATATGTGTATATATACATAAAAGATAAAATGAAGTAAAATTATACTTACAAAAAACAAATATGTTCTAATCAAACCTCGTATCACCCTCCAAAACCATAGAAGGAAACAAAAGAACATTGAGGAAAAGTAAATAAAACATTAGAAAAAAATTGTTCAATTTAAATGTGACAGAATTGTCCAGAACTTTGACATTTTGAACTATGCTGTATTCCTTAGTAGTTAGTAGGCGCATGAAACACCATTTAACCAGAATTATAACAATGACTTACAGAATGTTTTGAATAAATTGGCACAGCACGGCATATGTAAACTAGAAAAATAGGATGCAATAAGTTGTCACAATAGAATCATTAGGCATTTCATGTATAATTTTGTAACTGTTAATACTATCAATCTAGACCACAGTGATGTAAACCTCAACGCACACGAGAAACTAATCTCACTAAATAAAAGCCAAACAACATCAATAATCTTCTACCAAAACCACATTTCCTAACTGACACTTGTACATAGATAAAAACAAAATTACTGTATTATACAAGGTTAATAAATAAAAAAAAACAAAAAAAATTAAGCAAACCTGGACAAAGTGAAGATAATGCTTGTTAAATGCCCTCAAAGTCTCTGTAACAAGGGCAGACGCACTTTTCTCAGCCCCAATCCCCGCCGCAGTAACCCCCCGAACACCCTCGATATTGGCAGCACTGTCTTTGGTCTCATTTGCATTTGCATTTGCCTTTGCCTTTGCCTTTGCCTCTGCCTCTGCCTCAAAACCCAGAATGGAATTGGAAACTTTAGTATCATCATCGACCACCAGAGGAGCCACATCTTCTGGAGGGCACACCTTTCTTCTTTTGAACACTTTGGTTTTCTTCTGAACGACCTTCTCGAGCTTCTCTTGTGTGTGATTTAACGAGTCTTTTCTTCTGCTACTAGTGATGCGAATAGCTTCTTCGCTCTTCAGCTTTTGAATCCTAGCACTGGTTCTTCTCTCTAACTTTGGGTTTGGGGGGCTAATGACTGCTTCTTCACATTTTGTTGTTATTGGGGTATCGGCGGCCACGGAAACGTCAGACACCATCAAAGCAGAGGCAACTGAAACGCCATTGTTAATGCTCGGACTAGTAGTAGTAATGCCATTCTCACATGTATTCGCACTGTGAAGTGACGGAACTACCATTGTTGAACAGATCTAAGAATCTGCACGCACAGGAATAATAATAATAATATCAAAAATCAAAACCAAACTCAACAATCAAATTTTAAGTAAGAAGATTTTTTAGGGGAGAAGAGAAGGAGGGTTTTGTGTTAATGGAGTTTGGAATTAGGGTTTCAGAGGGGAACCGGCATATATAGAGACCGTGTGCAAATGAAAATGACAGCGAACGAGCGCTAAAGTGAAGAGAGAGAGCGCGTCTAGTAGAGTAGAGTTTCACTATCGAGGAGTGAAGAGATGAATTACCGCCTTTATTGTGTCGTTCCCGCTCTTGTCAAATAATTCAAACGCGACTATTACGCCACTTGTGTAATAATTATGGACCCCACTCATACTTTACCTGTCGTATCCGAAATGTTGGGCAAACTAAAGCCTCCTGCTTGGCTTTTTGATATTTTGACTTTTTTAATTATTTTAATTTAGGTTTAAAAGTTTGATTTGGGAAGGAGTTTTTGATTTTTTTGAATTTTTTTGAGAGAAGAATATAATGATTATGAGTTAGATGTGATGTTTTGTTTGTTATGGCTAAAATAACCTATTTTATTTTTTGTGGCTAAAATAGCCAAAAAAGTCCAAACCATGACTTCCCAAATGAAGCCTCACTTTGGCTTATTTTGGAAAGTGAGTTATAATTCACTTCCTAAATTATATCTTATTTCTTCTCTCACAAAAATATTATTTATAAACTGTTTATAAGTAATTTTTTATCAAAAAATTAATTATAACTATCTTTACAAAATAGCTCTTTGTAACTTTTCACGCATGTTGGGTGGTTGATTGTGATTAAGATTAGGAGTTTAAGTCTTAAGGTGTTCAATTTTCTTTCTTTTTGAGTTAATTTTTTTGACGAAGTACAATTGGTTAGGAAATTGAACATTAAATTATCTAATCAGTATTTGGTGTAGCTTTAATACTCTCTTATTGTGTAAGTCTTGACTTAAGCGGAGTTTGTCTTAAAAAGTCGGGACAAATTTTTAAGTTATATTATCCTCGCTCATAACGACTAATAGAACACCCTAATAATCTCTGCAAGGGGCGTTACTTTGAACTTGTGGGAGGGTGAGAAGGATTTTCCTATAAAAAAATAAAAAATGCTTTGTAACTTTTTTTATTTTTCATTTTATTTATAAAAAATAATTTAATCAAGAGGCCTAGCGGGTAACGATTAGAGTCTAGAGAATTGCTCCCTCTCATATTCGAATTTTCTAGCCAGCAAATGCATCCGTTGGGGCCACGGACCGTAGGGCTTGCGCCATGTTTCGGAAGGTTTATTCGAACTGTAGGAACTTAGTTTAATGCGCATAAGTTGATCTAGGATACCCTACATAACAAAAAAAATAATAAATAATTTAATTATTATTATTTTAAATTTTATTTAAAAATTGACCTTTTAATTTTGTTCACTTTTTTTAAAAAAAATATGTAAAAAATTAAAGAGATAATGTCACATAAAAAAATAAAAAAATTAGTTTTTAGCCGAATTTTCAAAATAGGCATTTGTTTAAAAAAATAAATAAATTTTATTTTTATGTATTTATTATCTCCTTTTTTTTAACAGACAAACACGATAAAATAACAATATTCAGTGTTTTTTGTTTGAGTTTTTTGTATTAAGTTTTTTGAAAATTGAGTTTTTTTGTTTTCGTGTTTTTTTTTTTTTTGTTTTTAGTGAATATTTTTAGGGGAATTGACCAGTAAATCTCATTTTATCATCTTGTAGATCATATGGTCATAATTGTTTTCTTTTAAACCGTTTAGTCCTTTGAGTTGTTTGTTTACTATTTTGCCATTAAAGTGTTAATTTGAGTTTGTAGACCCACATGTATTTATGAAAAGGGGTGTGTGAGATTTACGTTCCAAAAAAAGGTAATAGTACTCTTTTTATGTGACGTAGGTTGTGACGTGAATTTGACACCTTTTTTTTAAATTTTTTTTCATGACGTAGATTGTGTCACGTTTCAGCTTTACATCAGTTTGAGCCTTTGTTTTCCAATTGCCATTTGTGATGTTTTGATGTGAACCTCACCGATTCCACCGATTCTCATTCTCAATCTCACCTATTGGGGTTCACTCGGTTCCACAGTTCTGGTTCTACATTTCCGGTTCCACATTTCGGCGTGAACCTCACCATTGACCATCACATGAACACAGTCTAGCGGATACGAATTGTGAGTTGTTTATGAAGCTGAAAAATGGGTACACATTGACCATTAATGACTACCCAGTATCCTTCAAAAATTGCAGCAATGGACCCATTATTGATTGGTGATTTGGATCAAAAGATGAGTCCGAGGGAGGGTATGAATTCATCAAAATCGAAGCTGCATGAGATGTTGAGAGCTTGATTGGGTCTGATAAACCCAAAGTTTGAAGAGCTATGTATAGATTGTTCGTGGCAGGGACTAAATAGGGCGGGTAAAATGGGTCTTTGAGGAGGATTTCGTTGGCTACGGCAATGTACTTGATTTGGGTGGGGGAGATATGGGAGAAAATGTTGGATTGGAGCCATTGGAGAGAGGGGTTTATGGTGGTGGTGGCGAGGGAAGGGAGGAGTTCGTTGGGGACTCCGATCATGAGGGAGATGTCGGTGTCGGAGAATGATGTGAGTGTATCGGGATCGGTGTTAAAGAGGCGAACGGTGGTGATTCCATTTGATTTGAGGAGGTTGACGGCGGTGGAGGACGGAGGGAGGTTGTTGGCCAGTCGGCCATAGCAAATTCCGATAGATGTAGCAGCTGCTGCAAAAACAGGGGAAGCAATGCAAGAATTTGGGTGAACCACGTTCCCAGTGAACCACGTTCTCCTCACTACAATGACAGTGAGTCACGTTTTTATGCAGCAAACCAAGTTCCCATAAACGGCTTCCTCTTAGTATTAAGAGAGAGAGAGAGTGAGAGAGTGTCTCGGTGGGTGAGACAGCAATAGAAGGTGGAGTGGAATTGGAGCCGACTCGGATAATGGTGGGAGTGAACGAGTCAACCATCAAGGGCTATCCTCATGCTTCAATTAGCAGCAAAGGAGCTTTCGGTTGGACTCTCAACAAGATCTTTCGCTCCAACACCTCTGGCTTCAAGCTCCTTTTCCTTCATGTCCAAGTTCCTGACGAAGATGGTTCTCTTCTCTCTCTCTCTCTCTGTCTCGAATTGTTTGAATTAGGGCTTGTTAACTTTATTTGCTGTCTAATTTATGTTCATGATTCTATTTTGAATGAACGAATGTGATTTTGTCGTGTACTGCACAAACAAACATTTTATAATCTGTTAGTCAACTGTGAATTGATGGTTTAGCTTTCGATTAGAATCGTAATTTGATACTCAACTTACGATCGGCGTTGTCCTTTTGCAAGAACAAATATATGCAGAATTTTACCCAAAAAAAAAGAAGAATAAATCTCCACAAATCATGGCAGGATATATTTGTCCAGCAACACCCCCAAACCATTCAAATCAGGACTAACCAGTAACAAATTATGCCGCAAAAGGACCTGGCAAACAAGTAGAAAACTCGTGGGACCAAATAGATCACAAGATACTAAAATGGGACTTTCTAATAATTTTCCCATATTTTTAATATATATATTTTTTATTTTTTTAGATGCACCTTACTTATATGTATCTAAAAAATAAAAAATTTGTGAAAAAATATTTGTAAAAATTAATAAATACATAAAAATACAAAAATACAAAAAATGTACTGCATTCTCATAATTTTTTTGTATTTTTGTTATTTAGTAAATTTTTAAAACGTTTTTTTATAATTTTTTTACTTTTTAGGTATGTTTATATGTTAGGTATGTCTAAAAGTTTTTAAAAAAATTGCTTAAAATATTAAAAAAATTCAAAAAATACAAAAAATAAGAAAGTATAATTTTCTGAAAAATATTTTTAAAAAAATGGAACCAAGCAAAGTACAATTATTAAAACATGATCTATGATAGACTCCTCAAGTCATTTTAAGTTTAGATTTTAACTTTATAAAAGCAGGCACATTGGACTTGTTATGAATTATTTTGAAAAGATGGTTAAAATTTGATTTTTTAGCTCTTCTTATTTTTTTTAAAAGAACGTGTAAAAAATGTGAGGGATAATGTGACCTAAAATGGGTTAAAAGCTGAAATTTGGCTTTTAACCATCTTTCCAAAACAGCCTCATATTAGTTTTGGAATTATATTAAGCTTTCGTTTGGGATGTTGATTGATTTTTTGGCTTTTTAATTTTTTTTGTTATTTTAGTCTGTAGCTAAAAAGTCTCGTTTTGGATTTTTTTTTTTTACTTTTATAAGAGAAAAAATGAGATAAATGTGGTTTGAATGTGACATTTTGTCTTATGAGGCTAAAAAGTTTATTTTGTTTTTTTGTGACTAAAATCATGCCAAACATAAAGGGTATATTTGGTTTAGCTTTGTAGAGTATTTTGGATTTTTTTTTTCTAAAAAACTTGTTTGATTTGTAATTTTTTCAAAACAATTTTTAAAATCATTTTATCTCTCTTACACATCAATCAATCACTTTTTCTTTCTTTTTTATTCTTTTCAATTATTTTTTCTCTCACACACATCTATTAAATTACGACAAAATACCAAATCATTCCAAGCTCTCAAACTCCAAAGTACTTTCAAAATACACAACCAAACAAACAAAAAAAATTTATAAACTCTCTCCCCAAATTAAAAAAAAAAAAAAACTACTTTCTCAAAACCAAACCAAACATACCCAAAGTCTAAAAGAACCTTTACATTAGGCTAATTACAACAAAACAATTTTAAGATTGATGCCATACATTACTTGATATAGCAATGTATTGTTCACAAATTATACACTATTTTATTGTTTATTCTAAAGAAAATTTTAACATGTGACTGACCACCCAATAAATAGAAAAAATTGGGCAGCAATAAAAATAAATATTTTATAAAATTAAATTTTAAAATAGAGAGACTGATAAAGTGTATACATAAAATAAAAATTTTAAAATTGCTGACCAAAATATAAAAGTAAATTTTTAATTAGAATTTCACTAAAATTTACGCTCTAAAAACTCAACCGTCATCCGAAATGGTTCTGTAGTCCCGATTGAGACCTTTAATTTAGCTACTCTAAAAGCAACTCTAAATAGGTGTCAAGCTCAAAAAAAATAAAAATAAAAATCAAGGCATAGAAATATTGTGGCAGTGGATGGGATCCATTGCCACATCATTAATGGTAACTCTAATTTGAGTCCCCAAGCATTTTTGAATGGCTCTGTTTCTTGAAAGTACAAATTTGAATTTGAAATTTTGTTCTTTCGTGTATATATTTTATCTTTTAAATTTAAATCGATTTTATAATTATTATTTTTTTTATTGTGTTTGTCTATGTAAACAAAAAGATACACAATAATTCATCTTGTTTGGTTTTAAATTTTAAAATTAAATTCTTTGTTTTTCCTTTTTTTTAGTGAATTTTTAAAAAATATTTTAAGCAAATTTTTTACTTTTTATATACACTTAATATAAATACAATTAAAAAAAGTATAGTATTTATAAAAAAAATAAATAATTAATAAATATCAAAAATAAAAAAAAAGAAAATTACAATTTTGTATTACTGTGTATTCATTAATATGTTTAAATATTTTTTTACAAATATTATACTTTTAGGTACATCTAGGTTAGGTACAATTAAAAAGTAAATAAATTTTAAAAATTACTTAAAATATTTTAAAAAGCCATTAAAAAAAAATGAAAAAACAAAAAACTTAATTTTCAAAAAATTACAATCAGAAAAATTGGATCCAAACAAGATGATTGTGTTTTTAATAATAGACCATTATTTTTTTTTTAAACAAACACATTAAATAAAAATATATATAACAATTATTGAATCAATCAAATTTGTCTAGTTATGAGTTTTTAATTGAGTTTTGAATTTATGATATAACAAATGAAATGAAAAAAATTATTTAGTTATGAGTTTTGAAAAGAAATTTTAAAACTTAATTGAAAAACTTATAACTCATAACCAAATAGACAACTCAAAACTTAATTGAAAATTCTATTCAAAACTCATAATCAAACTCTTTTTAAAATTAATTCAAAAAAATAATTTGTCACTTTGGTCTAAAAAATAATTTATATATTTAAAAAATATCAAAAACATTTTTTTTTTTCAAATAACAGGTGACGGTTTAGCAATTGCACAAAAAATAAAAATAAATACTGTTCCAGTCAACTGGCCGGACATCTAGGAGGATGTTTGGGGCAGACGACCGGATAGACCCAAAATTCAAAAATTGTCTGTTTTACCAAACATGTTTTCAAAATATATTTTGAAATTGATTTGGATTGGAATCATTATTTGAAAACTCAAACCAAACATAGGCCAAGTTTGGCAATTGTAAAATAATCCATCTTTTTATCTTTTTCCCATCACATCACTTCTCTATTTTTCTGCAAATCTTTTTGTAAAAAAACAAAAGTACACTTATTTAGGTCATCCCAAACAACCCCATAGTATTAGAATGTAAGGGTGTAATTAATTTTAGAATACTCTACCAAACACAACCCAAGATTCTCTCTAATTTGAACAATTCATTTTATAGGGTTTTAAGTACATATCATTTGTGTCACCAAAAAAAAAAAAAAAACTAATTTGATAAAATTTAATATTTCAAAAAAAATGAAAAAAAATGAAAAACAAAATTTTGCCTCCCAGACGATCAAAGAATGTATTAAAATAATAAGTTTTTTTTATGTTTTTTTATTTATTTCATCAAATTAATTTTCCTTTTTTTAATATAAATATTGCGAAACAAGTTTGTGAAAGTCAAACTAAAATGGCCAAATTTTATTTGGATTATATGCATGGAAACTCAAAAAAAAATATATATATATAATTTGGAACATTAAAATGAGATCATAGTATGCCCCACAAGAATGATCAATCATCTAAAGTTTAAAATATATATATATATATCAAAAATGCTTTAGACCACTAATTAGTGGTGGCTCTAGTGATGCATGGGGGGTCACCTTGCCACACATGTTTTTGTTTTTTTTTTTTTTTTTTTATTTTTTTTTTTTTTTTTTTTTTCACTGATGGTGGAGTTAGTGGTGATAAATAGATGATTCATATATATATAAAAATTAATGTAAGCCCAGGGCTTGTCCAACTCGCCCAACCTATCCTTATGTTTTTTATTTTATCTTATAAATTTTTATTTGTATAATATATATAGGGATAGCCATTGCCATCATTGCTGCACCATTGTTGTCCATCTTTGTCTATTTGGTTTGAGAGTTGAGAAAGAAGAAAAGAGGTAAAACAAGGAAGGGGGAAATTTTAGTACAAACACAACGTCGTTTTAGCTATATGGCATGAATCACTACATGCAACCATGGCAGATAGTCCGGACACATCCTCAAAACCAATTTTGAGCAGAGTATATGTAGACTAACCTACTTTTGCTACATCTTATTTAAGAAAATAAAACACCAGAACTCGAGTGCCCTCTTGTTAGGGCTCAAACCCAAATTTGACGATGGATTATGGGCAGTGTTGTAAAGATTTTAAATGATTGATATTTGGAGTCAATTTAGGGCAAGTTTGAGAAGTTTGAATAATAAACTAAAAAGTTAAAATTTTATTCAAAAAATAAAAAAATATATTTATATAATATATTTAAAATTTAATATCTTCTTTATTTTTTGTACGGTTTAAAAAAAAATCAAAAAATGATTCAAAATATATTAATTATTTTTATCTCAAATTTTAGTCAGACAATAAAAAAAATATTAAAATAGTCTATTCCCCAAACAATCTTTAATTTTCATTTTTTTTTTTGGTTGCGATTTTTGATATATATATATATATAAAATGTTCATTTAAAAAACCTACATTTGTGTTTAGTTGGTTAGTTTTGAAATCAGTTTTGGGTTTTGGATTTTTGAAAATTGAAGGTGTGTTTGATTTGTGTTTCAAAATCAATTTTTGAGAAGCAGAAAATAAGTACAAAAACGTGTTTGGTAATGAATTTTCTGAAATATTCTCTGAAGACTCCTCCCACACTCTACGCACAAGACCAAGTCTTGTTTCCAAGAAAATCCTTGCACGTTTATCTGCTGTCATTCACTTTTACTTTTTTCTCGCTTCCATTTTTCTATTACAAAAATTGATTGCACCAGTCCCACGACTCTCTCTCTCTCTCAATGAAGACGATTCAAACTCGTAGGCCAAGATCTGTACTCCTCAAAGTGCCTTCGAAGAGACCCACTTCTCTTACCTTCATTATTACTCTATTGAAGATTCGAAAAATCTATCGCGTATATACAACAACTCTGTCTTAGATTTGTGGTTGTGGGTGTGTTTAATTCATCTTTGTCTCACAGAGGGTTGAGGCAATAGGGGTCATTTCACTGTAGGGGTCATCTCTCCCTCACATGTTTCCCGAAATCTTGCCATAACTTTTGTATCAGTGAAACAGATTTATCAAATCTTCAAAAAATCTGGTCTAGTAACATCAATGTCCATCACCTGTTTGTTTTAGGATTTATAAGATGCAAAGTGCCCAGCTTCAAACCCCACTAAGATGAAGCACAACAACATCGTTCGCAAAAAAAATGGAGAGATCGTGCACAGGTTTTCGGTGTGGACGGTGGGATTTGTGGGCCACCAAAACCCGGCAAGCAAGAGGTAGAACTATTGTCAATTGATTTTTCTTTACAAAGTTCTAAATCTCAGCTTTTCTTCACTTTGTTTTTTGGTTGTCAGATTTTTGTTAAATTTTCCAATCTCACATTTTTGTGAAATTTGTATTAGACAGTTTCCCTTTGAAAGAATAATGTTTGTTGTATTGATTTAGTTGGTGTAATTTTTTTTTCTTTCTTACGGTTTATTTTTTAAATTAATAGAGCCAAGTTTCACCCCCTTTTGTTTGATGTAGTTGTCTGCTATTTTCTGGCCACCTCTGTACTTCTCGGTCCTTGTTCAATACACCCAAAAAGAAGATAAAGAGATCTCTCTTTAACCCTTAATCGATTCCTTAACTGCTGAAAACGATTGTCATTATCCGATAAACATTTTCATTTCAAGCCCAAATTAAATATTAAAGATGGAAGATTTGCATTGCTTATTAGTTGTGGCCTTTTGGTTAATTTCGATTGTGATGTTAATTTTGGATTTGATGTTGATAAACACTGGAGTGTAATAGATTTTTGGTATTTTATTCTTCAAATAGTTCATTATACTCACTGACAAGTGAATTGGTTGCAAATTGGAACTAACTGAAGCTGGAACATTGTTGTGCTTTTAATTTGTTATGTTAGTAATTGTTTTGCAATTGGTATTTGCTATTACTGAATTGAACAACTTAAAGGCAGCTAACTTTAAACGTACATCTTTTGCACTTGTATTAGGCTAGTATGGCTAACAATGTTGATGACTTTAAGATGTGGGGAACCGAAAATGTTAAAATATTTTTACAAATCTTGTTGGATGAAATAAAGAAAGAGGGTACCTGCATATCAAATAAAGACAAAAGTATTTATCCCAAGTAGTGGCAAACAACAGATGAGGAGATGAGTAAGAAGTTAGGAAAAAAATTTGGTCAAAGAAAATTGAAGGGTAAGTACGTGCATTTGAAGGCAAACTACAAAGAGTTCGTTACTCTTAAAAACCACACTGGATTGGGCTGGGATTCAATAACACAAACTGTTACAGCCCTATATGATGTTTGGGAAAGTTATGTTTGAGTAATTGTTTGGTTTCAGGCACTTACCACAAAGCATGTGTACAGAGAATCCTTACACTAATTATTATTTTATTTTTGTAACTTGTAGGCACACCTAAATGCGAAACAATTCCAAAATAAAGGCCTTGAACATTATGAGCTAATGTCACAAATCTTTGCGAAGTCATTTGCCACTGGAGCATTTGCCCATTATTCTCGCTAGGGTGCACTTACATCTAATAACGAACGAGAAATGAATGAACGATTTTGTGCATATACCTCGTGGAAAGGACTAGTAAATGAATCTTTCACTTATGGAGGTAAGCGAAAGTTTAGTGGCCAGCATCAACCAAGCAAGAACCCAAGAATGGATTATGCACTTGAATCATGGCAACAATCATATGACGCACGTAAAAGGTTTTACCTTCGAGCTAAGGCAAATGCTGGGGCAGCTGATGCATACTCAGTTTTAGCTTGTATGGATATACTAAAATCAATCCAAACTTATACTTGAAGGCCATAAACATGTTCACAGCGTTAGAATGGCAAACCATGTTTGTGACAATGGAACCCGAAATGAGGTACCTTTGGATCCTCAGTTTGTGACAAGTTTGGTGATCCCATAGTTCGGAAAAGAATTTCATGGTGGTGATAAAAATTAATAAGGCTAGGTGCTTTCATAATTTTTCACTTTGTTTTTTTACTTGCTTTCGAGTAGGAGTTTGATGGCGGTGATCCCACAGTTTTTTTTTGCTTTCTATTTTGTTTGTTGTTACTATGGTTTCATGAATTGCGTATGACAATGTTGCTTATATCCTACTATTCAAACCATGATCTTTTACATGTATTTGTTATGAATAGTGTATTGATTAACCTATTTTCCACATTTAATATTATTAAATATATTTCTTTTATCTTTTTACGCTTTGTGATTTAGATGTCGTCGTTACGCCGAAATGGATGGCAAGCCAACAATTCGTACGACCTGTATAGTGACGACGAAGACGATCTCATAGACTACCTCATGCTTTGCCAACTAACAACTTTCAATTCTACGAAACTACCACAACGTAATTGTCCTTACACCGGCGATCATTACGTACAATTCTTACTGAGTGGAAATCAAAAATTAATACGTAATCAATTGCGTATGGAAGTCACGACATTTATGGAATTGGTTAAAGAGATTGTGTGTAGAAATGTAGTAGATTGGTCTAATATGAGGTTGTCATTGGAAGAGTCGTTGGTTATGTTCTTATTTATTTGTGGTCAAAGTTCATGAATAAAAAATGTTGAATATTGATTTCAGCACTCAAATGAGACTATACATCGGTATTTCGTACTTACAATGCTGGCGCTTGGAAATCTTGTACCATTTATAATCCAACCACAAAACATGACTGTAATCTCTCATTAAATTTGATATGACAGACGTTAATGGCCATAGTTTTGAAACTTGTTTGATTAGGAATTTTCA